>ML810625.1:16594-46365 GCA_009831015.1 Picea engelmannii | reverse complement strand
ATATATATATATATATATATATATATTTATATTGTTTACGTCAAACACTTTAAATATTTACAAATTTGTTTGCCCCTTTTAGTATACCTTTTAGTATAGTATATGGTAAAGGTTTTTCAACCATAATAGTTAAAACCAATTCTTTATTCTTTGTTTCCTTCGCATTTTTTCTTCTTCTTAAGAGATTGGCAGTACAATATCTCTTTATTGGACCCCTCACACTCTCCTTGCACAATTGTATTTTTTTATGTGCAAATAGTTATTACATAAGATTACAACAATTAATTAATAATAGAATGCAACAAATTGTCATGTAAATCACCTCTTCAATTTTCTTCATTGAGTATAGTATGTGATAAAGGTTCTTCAACAATAAACAATAGTTAAAACCAATTCTTTATTCTTTATTTCCTTCACATTTTTTCTTCTTCTTAAGAGATTGACACTGCGATATCTCTTCATTGGACCCCTCACACTCTCTTTGCACAATTATATTTTTTATATGCAAATAGTTATTACATAATATTACAACAATTAATTAATAATAAAACAATGCAATAAATTGTCATGTAAATCACCTCTTGATCTATCTTGTTTTTTCTTTAGCATTTTGTTTTGAAATTATGTCAATTTTCTTCATTGAGTCTGTTGGAGCCACCTTTGTTTTTTCTAGCCCATCTCAAATTTCAAGTCTTAATGCTCGAAATCAAAATATGGTTTTCGTATTTTCCGTCTATGGTTTCTATCTCTGAAGTCTTATCATGCAAGCAGCGATGATTATTGTACTCTCGAGGCGAGTTCTACTTTTCGGCAGAAATTCTTCCCCCTTTTGTTCTACCTCGGGAATTCGCATGTTGGATGCTATAGATCACGTAGTTCACAAATCCTGAGCAACGAAACGGCAAAATCGCTTTAAAATGTTACCCAAGGCAGTAACGAGAGTAAAATTTTCCTAAATCATGATTAAACATCATCGGGTTTTTGCGCCTCAGCATTCACTAAATCCAAAAGTCTTATTGTCACAACCCCGATAGTCGAAACCACGAAGTCCTTATTTTAGTAACCCGTGTCAAGGTTAAAGGTAAAAGCTGAGCCATGGTTAAGTTTCGTCGGTAATTCGTCGCTCGACGTGTTCTCCTTTAAAAAAGCTACATTGTCTAAGGACGAGTCGCGAAGTCGCGATAAAGATACGAACATAATCAATTAAACACTTAATCTGAGTTTACCTTCCCTTTTAATTAAAACGTATTATCGCGATATCGCGGTTTCGCAATTCGGCATGCAAACTTCCCGGAAACTTACCTTCGAAGCTCCGAGTCGCGACATGGCGAATATAAATAAATACGTAATTAATTAAGCGCCTAATCACAATTGCGTTTTTATTAACCAATTAGTGGAGTATGGTCTAATGCCGAATTAGTGGATTATTCCGATGATTGCAGCGATAATGAAAAAGATGACATAACCACCAAGTATAAGATCATCATTCAATCGGGAATGCATAAAGTAGTGGCCAGGCCATGACTACTCCCCTATTATGATATGGTTCGATGGGCATTAGACCATGTGGACATACCAACCAGAACCATCATGAATGAGCAGAAGGTCACCATCGGGACTTTCAAGCCTGAACATCTGCAAGCCATGTACAAGTTGCCCACAGCGTCTGACCTTACATATGACGCCGAATTCTTGGAAGAGTTCAAACAGAAGGAATGTGTGCAGCATGAAAAAACCATGTCTAGCTTAATAAGAGATTGGGTTTCGCACCCTGCGAAGTTCAGGGTAGACAGTCATGGTATATATTCAATAGCTTCCTTAGAACCACAGTACAAGTATGTAGATATGATGACATGCAGATTATACGAGAGAGAGGACACCTCACATTTCTTTCTTCAATGGGTGCCTCTAATATTTCAAGTCGTCGAAGGTTGTTCCTTCGACTGGGCGAAAATGTTGTCTGATAGCTTGACCAGTCGGGTTACGGAGTATCGGGCGTAGAAAGAGAGCGGAAAATTTTCTTCATTTTTTATGTCTGCATACATTATGGACACTGTGTGCTTTCTAACACCATTTCCCTTAATGAGCTGGAGTTGGACTCCAGCAGAGGACGAGCCCATCCACGTCTATCATGCGAAATTGTGGGAAAACAAAGCGGCAGATTTCGTATATGAAATCTTCAACTGGGTGATGGTACCGCTGCATGTCACTATTTTCGGCCACCCGCCACCTAGGATCTCGGATAGTATAGTGACGAATTTGAGCAGCATAGTTGACCGGTATGTAGAAGCCGAATTCTCATATCTCAGAGTTTTCGGGGCTTCTGTTCCCCCGCATGCATTGCCATTATTCATTCCCGGCAAGTTGGCTTGTCGTGAGGTTGCTAGACAAACAGTGATCAGTGGTATAAGCAAGGAGCTTAAGGGATACTCAAAAAAGGTATGGCCACCTTTTCCTGTTCATTTAAATTCATATTCTTTATTAGATTTCAGGCATGCTAAAGCTGAGGCAACAGCCCTGGAAGACCTAAAGTTGGTCCTTATTGAATACAAGAAGCATGATCCGCAAAGGGTCGTGAGTAATCATTTGGCCAGTTGCGGTCTCAAGATATTTGAGCATGAAAATTCGCCCTCGAATGACATTTTCCGAGGTGCAAGATCTTATGCCGAGATTTTAGCTCAGATCCAAACATTGGCACCTGAAGAGAGAACCGATGTTCTGAAATTCCAAGAACATCGACGCAGTTGTCTTCCCACAGTGTTACGGGGTGAGAATCCGAGTACAGCAGAGGTGAAACAAAAAGATGTCGAAGGATCCAAGGATGCGACTCCCGGTCAAGAAAAACACCATGACGAGGGAGAGCAAACTAAGAGTCCGAAAGCAGAGATAAAGACTCCCGACCCGCCAAAGAAGCAGAGTTCGGTTACTACTCTGGGACAATCAGTGAAACAAATCGGAGATCCTATCACATCGGTTACTCCCTTGCAGTCAACTCAGGGAAATATTGACGCAGGGTGGATCTTCAATGAAGAGTTGAGGCCTATAAGAGTGGAAGAGCTCCCTCCAAATGAGTTCTTCTTCGATAAGAAAAGAAAGGCAGTGGTAAAGAGAGAATTCTACCAGGAAGAGGAATCGACAGTCAAGAAATACAAAGTTATGACTGATGGGAAGGACAAGAAGAATGAACAGTTCGCAATAGAAATAGCTGGGACATTAGGTGCATATGCCACAGCGAACCAATTTTCAGTCAGGGTTTTGAAAAATCAGCTTAAACGAAAAAATCACCTCATCAAGACCCTAGAAGCCAGACTAGCCACAGCAGTGGAGACTGTCAAAGACCAAGTGAGTGTAGGTATAGAGCAAGCAAGGTTGGCCGATAAAAATGAGATAGAGTTGCTCAAGACTAAGCTCGAACAAGCACAGCTGGTGGTTCGGGATGGTCAGATGCAAGCGAGCCAGCAAAAATATTTGATCGAACAGCTACATGCTATGGTGGAAATCGCCGAAAGCAAAGTGATAAATATCGGGATGTTCCAATCCCAGGCGATGGAGATTCGAAGCCAAGTCTCTGCGGCCCAACGAAATTTACTCGCCAAGGTAGAGGTGATTCGGGACGACTACATGTTGGTTAATCAAGTTTTGGAGAATTTAACTGCTAGAGAAAGGGAAGCTGGAGCAGCACGGGTCGCCTTTCAAGAGGCTGTAATAGCCACAAACAACAGGGATTCGGGAAGTACTCCCAGGTTCACCATGTCGGAGCAAACCAGAGGAAACATTCTATTGAAAGAATGGGAGCACAGCATCTCGGAAGGCAAGCTGCAAGCCAAGAGGGTAACGAAATCCTTAGAAGAGGCTTTTAGCTCTATAGATGGTAATATACTAGGCATTGATAGTGGAGGTAATGCCGAGACATTGATTCAAATGAATATGGAAAAAATCTCGCTTGATTTAAATGAAAAAGAAGAAATAGATTCAGCCAAGATCTCACAAGTGACTATGGCAGACATAATCCAAATAGATAAATGTATGAATAAACCAAGTGCGCAATTATGCGCTATTGACATCATAGACAGATAGATGGAAGACAGGTTGCCACAATTAGCCCAAGATTGCTACTCTTTTGAAGCCAATTGTCAAGCAGAACCGTCAAGGCTAATATCTCGGCTGGTTGAAAGATGTGTTACATGTACCGAGCATGCACGAGGACAAGCTTCTGGCACCAAGTGAAGACAGAGAAGAAGAAATGGAGCGATTGCTCTTCTCCCTATCATAACTTAAAATTTTGCAATGATTGAGATTCCATCCTATTGTAAAACTATATAAATATACCATAGAAAGAAAGCAAAGGGGCTGGACCTTTTTGTGTCGATTATAACAGAGTTTTTACATTTTGAGAGTTAATACAAAGCAAATCTGAAGATTCTCAATTCCGTCACGACTGTGTTATGAGTTTGTTTTCTTGTATCTCATATTTCGTTTCATTTCATATTTGTATCTGATGAATGCTTCACTATAATTTAGTACAACCTCTACTATAGCGAATGAATTTTGGTTTTCTATATTGTTTACTGTTTTTCCTTTGTACCAGCTATCAGCAGGTGTAAGACCAGTCAACACTCTCAGAATTCTATATATATTTTATGCTTCATCGGGTTATTTCCTTACATTTTTATTCTTCTGTTTATACGTGAGATTCTCCCTTGATAGGATCTTTACTCGATAGACAGCTAAATGTTTTTCTCCCATCTCATACATTTCTATTAAAATATAACCCAGTTACGGGAAAGAGCCTTTGATTTGCACCCCCGTTTATATTTCTGAAACCGTAAACTCTCTTTTATACGACCGAATTGAGACAGCACTTAAATTCCCCCTAAAGTTTTCTTATTTTACTGTTCCTCCATGACTGTCCCTGTACCAACACAGCCCAATATCGAACCTGGATTATCAAATCAAACGCACATTGCCTTAAACCTTTTCTATACTATTCTTAAAACAGCTACTACCCGGGTTGAACTCGAACGTTCATGGGCAGCGATTGAACAGGATATAACCATCCAGGAACAGTTGGAAGCTAGACAACGCCAATGTAGAAACCTTCCCTAGTTTCCCTTGCTGAAGGTTGACGTTTCTCTCTTCTCTACCCTTTACCCACTTTCGGATGCCTAGACATTGTACTTCTAAGCCTTAAGTATAGACTCTGGAACAACAGAGTCTACTCAATATTTTTTCAATCTTTTTCACATGCTTCTCATGTACAACACATGTTATCAATATCACACCACTAAATCACACATTAATTTTAAATTAGATTATGTATATATTTAAATTTATAATAATTTGTATTTTTTGCTCATTGTTACAATGAGTGTCTGGTGAATATGATTCAATATGGCTATTTTATTTCTCTATTATTTCCAACAACTTATTAGTCCTCGTCGAAGGCGTAGAGGGACTATAGCGATCAATAATCCGTTGACTTCGTATTAATATGTCCTTTGACTATAAATTTTCACATCATTTATATTGTTCAAACTATAGAACTAAAAACATTATTTTTTATATAATAAAAAAAACCTTATATGTCATCATCTCATTGGAGAATAGATTTGAAGTCTTATTTCCAGCTTCGCTATTCCCAATGTTTTAAATGTTTAGATATCCAAAGTTTTGAGCATCGACGCTCTTTTTTAATTTTTTTATTTTTATTAAAATGTTTACATACCGAAAGTTTTGAGCATCGACGCTCTTTTTTAATTTTTTTATTTTTATTGAAATGTTTACATACCGAAAATTTTGAGCATTGACGCTCTTTTTTAATGTTTTTATTATTTCTATTTTTATTAAAATGTTTACATACCGAAAGTTTTGAGCATTGACACTCTTTTTGAGGTACTTGAATAGGCTTGACAGCTTAAATGTTTACAAAGAACGAGGCCCTTAAATAGGCCTGATAGCTTAAATGTTTACATAGCGTGAGGCCCTTAAACAAGCCTGATAGCCTTAAATGTTTACTTAAATAGGCCTGTCACAGTACAATTTTCCTCGATTTTTCTATACATTGTTGCAGTGAATTTGGACAATATTGTTGTCCACCACCACTCACATAGCCATCATATGTTTCATACTTCTTCTATGCTTGGAATGCAATTTAGTCATCATTGAAGATACATATATTGTTTATTGGTTCAATGGTTGCTTCTTATTCGTTGGTTCATCAGTTGTTGTTTTTTGTTGTTTGGCTCAACTTTGCAAGGTTGAGGTCCTGCACCTGCAGCTGGCATTGTTGGTGCTTGTTGCTTGCTTTTGCTTGCTTCAAATTTGCAAGGTTCATGCACCCGCAGTTGGAGTTGTTTTTTCACTTTGCAGGGTTCAAATCTTGCACCCACAATTGGACCTACGATTATGTCGTTCATCATTGTCGAGTTAGTTTCGATACCATAGTTTCATTCGTATTCGTTCTTTGTTGTTTATTGTTTACAATTTGCAAGTAAGAATGTTTAAGTATTTCCACTCCCATGGTCATCATATGTTTCAGATTTCTTCTATATTTGGAATGCAATTTAGTCATCATTGAAGATACATGTATTGTTTACTGGTTCATTGGTTGTTGCTTGTTCGATGGTTTGTTAGTTCGTCGGTTGCTGCTTATTGTTGTTTGGTTCAACTTTGCAAGGTTGGGGTCATGTACCTGCAGTTGGACCTGTTCGTGCTTGTTGCTTGCTTTTGTTTGCTTCAACTTTGCAAGGTTGGAGTCCTGCACCCGCAATTGGAGCTGTTTTTTCACTTTGTAGGGTTCAAGTCCTACACCCACAATTGGAAATGCGATTCTATCATTCATCATTGCCGAGTAAGTTTCGATACCATAGTTACAGTCGTATTTGTTCTTTGTTGTTTACTGTTTACAGTTTGCAAGTAATAATGTTTAAGTATTTCCACTCACATGGTCATCATATGTTTCATATTTCTTCTATGCTTGGAATGCAATTTAGTCATCATTGAATATACATGTATTCTTTATTGGTTCACTAGTTGTTGCTTGTTCACTAGTTCGTTGGTTGTTGCTTGTTCATTGGGTCGTTGGTTGTTGCTTCTTGTTATTTGGTTCAATTTTGCAGGGTTGCGGTCATGCACCTGTAGTTGGACATGTTCGTGCTTACTCATTGGTTTGTTGCTTGCTGCTTGCTTTTGTTTGCTTCGACTTTGCAAGGTTGGGGTCCTGCACCGACAGTTGGAGCTTTTTTTTGCACTTTGTAGGGTTCAAGTCCTGCACCCGCAATTGGACCTGTGGTTCTTTCGTTTATCATTCACGAGTAAGTTTCAATACCATACTTTCATTTGTATTCATTGTTTACTGTTCATTGCTTGCATTTTGCAAGTAAGAATGTTTAAGTATTTATTCATCATTCGTATCCTGCAAAATTTCCATAGAGATTGGCATATATTTTTCTCCTGCTCTTAAATTTTCCGCTGATTGTTTCCCCGGGCTCTGCACCATGTGCATGCCAATGTCGTCTGCACAACTCCGGCTGTCATTTTTTCTAGCATTGCAAATCTCGGTACTTTGTCGTATGTGACAAAGTGGAAATCTAACGCCTCAATTGAATAAGGAATTCTTCAGCCTTCGCACCTTTCCCTCGATGATATTCCCAGCTTGCCCAGAAATGAGTACCTACCTATCCCGTACAAGAATCGAACTTGTGTCTTTCGCATGAAAAATACGATGTCAAGTTTGTTGTCTTTGCAGGATGTTCTTGTAGAAGAAAATTGCAGGTAGGTGTAGAAGGGGTAGGTATGGTACAACGATGGCTAGGCTGCAACAAAATTGCACAAAATTGGCATATCTTTCCCTCCTCTTAAATTTTGCTCCAATTTTTTCTCCAAACTTTGAACCATACCCACATGCCTTTGCAAAATGTTCTTGTAGAAGAAAAATATGTTGAGATGGTGCTAGCAAGAGTAGTTTTCCATGGATTGCAAATTGCAATATTCAACATAATGAATGCTTTTTCAAATGCATTACACCATTTACATTATAACAAAAGAATTGGAAAACTACATGTGCAATTACAATATCTGCTTTCTTTTGGTTAAGATAAAACATGTACAAAATGCACTTATTGACCATATATGGTGAAATGTTCCCATATCACAATACAACCTCGTTATCTTATACACAGACTGTTCTGACCACGATACAATTTGTCTTGTACTTGAATTATGAAATATACATCAAACATATTACAAAATTATATTTCTGTGTCTCAAAGCATATCTAGATACTTTGTTGCACAAAACCAAATCATTCAGCTAGGACCATCCAACTTCTTAATATTTTTTGGCTTCTAATATATTTTGGCCAGGAAAAATTCTATATAACCACAACCATGGATCAAGAAAAACAAAGGTTCATGCTTCTAACTCTCTTTTATTATATTCATTTGATTCTCATTTACTATATGTACATATTACTTGTTTTCCCTTACATACCATATTACATTCATGTTCATTGTATTTTGTGTGTTCCCACATTGAAACAAACAGAATAATTGGAGAAGACGAAGGACTCTTAACCACAAATGTAGAAGAGGAGATACAAAGGTGCATGTTTATACTCTTATTTCATATTCCATTGTTTTGTATTTCATTTATTGTCTGTATATTTGTTCTACTGCTTTGCACCTAATTTATTGTATGCAGATACTACGTATCTTCCTACATAATAACTTATCTTCATGTCAATTGTATTCTTTGTGCTGCTACATTGAAATAAATAGAACTATATTTATCTTTTTACATGTCTTTCTACATACCAACTTACCTTCATGTCCATTGTATTTTCTGCATTGCTACATTGAAAGAAACGGATTAGTTGGAAAAGAGGATGAAATATGATATGCCACAGGAGAGGAGGCTGAAGTACAATCTTCGAAAAGTTATACGAATTGTGATAGTAAATCAAACACAAAAAATGAGTAGGTGGATAAAATATTGGACTAGAAAATGATGATTTTGCAACAATGGGCCTTTGTTGAGACTTCCCGCTTTCGAAAATTTCCCTCCCCTTTTCTATTTTCCCACTCTCTATTATCCCTTTTTTTTCCCTCTTCTATAATTAACCGAATTCCCCTTTCTTTTTCCCCTCTACTTTCACTTTCTGGCTGCTTTGCTTAGTCGTTTTTCCAAAAATGTCTACGTGTGTGGGTTGGCGAACTCACGGGTTCACATTTATACTCATGTTTCTATATCACGAGTTCGACCGACGACTTCCTCATTCCATACTTAGCCACTTTTCCGATCGTGGGTTCCCAGGCTGGTGGGCTCAAAATTGCGCTTCTATTTGTTAGGGTCCTAACCCGCACATAGGTAGATCAATATATTCGGATGTAATAAAGGTCAATATTAATAAGGCCTTTCAATAAAATAGAATAAGGCGGATGTAAGAAGACCTAATAGAAGCTTTTGCTTCTAGAAGGATCTTCCTCTAGATGCTTCTCTTGATACACATATTTAGTATAAATAAGGGTTGAGGGTATGAAAACCCTAGCATGGAGATTATTGTAACAGAACGCTGCTCAACTGGAGGTTGCCCCCTCGAAGAGGCCCGTGAACATTTCTTTCTGAATCAAAGTGTTATTTATGTTGTTGTTCTTATATCATTTATGTGTTATTGTGGAGATTATGCTGGTTATATTACGGTTATTCTGCCATTTCTAGCATTTTATTTTTGTTCTCCATATTTATTATATCTGGTATCTTGCAAGTGGTATCAGAGCACTTTCCTTGGTAGAAATTGTGGGAATTTTTTTTTCAGGGTAGAGACGTATTCCGACGTCTTTAAGACACAGAGATTTGTCGTTACGCACATAAACCCGCAGTTGAGGGATTCATACATGCAGGAAATACAAGTGGTTCTTAAGCGCACATCTGTTGGCCACCCTTGTAACCCCTGTTGGTACCCCTTCGAGTGGTAGCGCATCAAACAACACTTGTGTACGGATCGGCCTAGATTTCCTGAAGCCCTATTTAGATAAACCTATCGGTTGTCGGACTGCTATAGTGTCACCGAGAACAGCACTCGGGAAGATACTCTCTAGTACCTAGGTAGTCGGGTAGTACAGCTAAGGGTATGGTCTATCCTCCTTAGTTAGTACCCTGAGATATTGGGTCGAGTAATATTGTTGGACTCCGCACGTATATCAGAGAGCTATAGCACATGGAAAACCCTTGTCTATAGAACCCTTGAATACCTAACCCTTGGGGGACAGAAACATAAACAAATTAAAACAGACCAGATCTATTGCCGCGCAACTGTGTTCGGGTTGCCAAGTAAATACACATTTCTTTCTGGTTAAGATTTTGGGGATTTCATCACTGCAGTATTCTTCAGACCAGAGTATTCTTCACCATTATTTGAGACCTATTCCATTGGATTCATCTCTCCGCCCCTATCGCATTCATCCATATCATTTTTCGGTAAATTTTTGACCTCGCCCACCCCATTTCAGTTCACCCATCCTCATGGCCCATACCCATAGCCAAGATCTGGAAACTCGCTTCAACACCTTGCAATCTGGTTTCCTCGAGACCCAGAAATAAGTGAAACAACTCAGTGCATTGTTGCCTCCATCGATTCATCCATCAATACAACCATGCAGTCCTCAATGGAGGAAGTCAAACAAGAACTGACCACCCAGCTTGAATCTGTCTTTGCATCACTCTGCACCAAACTGAAGATCCCTACAAATGACCCTTTCTTTGAAGCACCTCCAAATATCGAAGGCAAACATTCCTCCCATTCCCATACCTTTCAACCCCATCACTTTCAACGTGACCTACGCTTTCCGCGGGTGGATGTGACCAAATTTGATGGCTCGGACCCCACTGGTTGGGTAACCCAAATAGAACATTATTTCTCTTTATACGGCATCACAGATGACTTGGCCAAACTTCAGTATGGTGTTCTCCATATAGATCAAGAACGTTGGCAATGGTGGCAATGGAGAAAAACTTCCCGTCAAGGGTATATTGCTTGGACCCAATTTGTGACTGAGCTTTATGAACGCTTTGACACGGACACCAACCATTTGGGTCATCTGACAAAGTTGAAACAATCCAGAATAGTAGAAGACTTCATAGCTGCCTTTGAGCGCCTGGCTTTTCGAACAGAGGGCATGACTGATGATTTCTTTCAAGACTGTTTTATCAGTGGCCTCAAGGAGGAGATTCGGGCCCATGTCCTCATGGCTCGACCCTCGAGTTGGGTGGAGGCTACTAAAAGTGCTAAAGAAGCACAACAGGTTGTATCCTCTCAAAACTGAAAACCCTCATTTATCCCTCACCCTAAACCCGTCACTCCCACTACTCCCTCCGCCCCAAGATCCAAAAATTGACCAGGGATGAAATGGTTGAACGCCAACTCAAAGGCCTTTGTTATAATTATGATGACAAATATTTCTCGGGCCACAAGTGTAAGGAACAAAATATTTTTATGGCCATCTCTGAGGATATTTCGAAAGAGGATGTTGAAACTCCCCTTGTATCTAAGTCACCTAAAATCACTAACATAACCCCTCCCTCCGACCCTCCCAAAGTAGAACCCATCATTTCCCTCAATTATCTCACTGGCTTCTCCGCTCCCCAAACCCTCAAGTTAATCGGTTGCATCAAGCATCGAAAGGTCATCATTTTGATTGATAGTGGAAGGACCCGTAATTTTATTCATCGCCGCATTGCCCAAGAAACTCATTGCTACATCCATGCTGTCAACAATTTCCAAATCATGATTGCCAATGGTGGTTCCATGAAATGTGGAGGGCGCTGTGAAAATGTGCATCTCCAAATCAGTGATTACCACCTAAAATCCCATATGTTTGCTATCGACATGGGTGGTTGTGACATTATGTTGGGTGTAGACTGGATAAGAACTTTGGGTCCCATTCTCATGGATTTTAAGGCATTAACCATGCAATTCGACCAGGAAGGCCACCAATATAAATTCCAAGGCATCATTGTTGGTTCACCTGAGGTCATTAGTTCCCATCGCATGAAAAAGCTGCTCAAAAAAGGTCATTCTGGTGTCATTGCCCAACTCCATGCCATACAAGCAACAGAGACACCCCCAATGTCGCATGACCTCCAAGCCCTCCTTTCTAAACATCAAATGGTATTTTCCACTCCCCAAGGACTCCCTCCTTCCCATGGTGTTCATGATCATTCCCTTCCCCTTGTACCTGGAATCCTTCCTCCCAATATCCGTCCATATCGCCACCCCTTTTCACAAAAAAATGAATTTGAGAAAATGGTCCAGGAACTCCTTAATGCAGGCGTTATCCGCCCTCGTACGAGCCCTTACTCTTCTCCTGTAGTCATGGTCCTAAAGAAAGAAGGTTCTTGGAGAATGTATCATGACTTCCGTGCCCTCAACAAACTGACCATTAAAGACAAATTTCCCATTCCTGTCATTGATGACCTCCTGGATGAATTGAGTGGCGCCCAATTCTTTACTAAACTTGATCTTCGCTCGGGCTATCATTAGATACATATGAAAGAGGCAGACATTCCCATGATGGCCTTTCGCACCCATGAGGGCCACTATGAGTTTTTGGTCATGCCCTTTGGTTTGTGTAATGCCCCCTCCACCTTCCAAAGCCTCATGAATCATGTCTTCCATCCCTTTCTCCGTCATTTTGTCTTAGTTTTCTTTGATAATATCCTCATCTATAGCAAAACCTGGACAGACCATCTTACTCATGTGGATCAAGTTCTCCATCTACTCTCTCAACGCCAACTTTTCCTGAAACAGTCTAAATGTGCTTTTGGTGCCTCAGAAGTAGAATACTTGGGTCATCTAGTTGGCAAGGATGGCGTCAGGGTGGATCCGAAAAAGATTGAAGCTATGCAAGACAGGCCACACCCAAAGACTCTCAAAAGCTTGTGTGGATTTCTGGGCTTAACAGGGTATTATCACAACTTTGTTAAGAACTATGGAAAGATTGCAGCACCTCTCACTGCTCTCCTCAAAAAGAACTCTATCACTTGGACTCCAGTCGTTACTCAAGATTTTTAAACCTTGAAGACGACCATGTGCACCACTCTGGTTCTGGCCCTTCCTGATTTCACAAAGACCTTTGTGTTGGAATGTGATGCCTCAGGGAAAGGAATCGATGATGTCCTTATGCAAGAGGGTCGACCTTTGGCCTTCACCAGCAAGCAACTATCTGAAAGGAATCTGGGCAAACCCATTTATGCAAAGGAAATATTGGCTATTCTGCATGTCGTTGATCTGTGGCACCCTTATCTCTTGGGGCAATGATTCCAAATTAAGACCGGCCATCAAAACCTCAAGTACTTTCTGGAACAACGCATTTCCTCCCCAGAGCAACAAAAATGGGTGACTAAGCTCTTTGGATATGATTATGAGATCATTTACAAGAAGGGCAAAGACAATGTAGTGGCGGATGCATTGTCTCGAAAATATGAAGAAGAAGGATCCCTTTTTTCTCTTTCCTTCATTGTACCCGATTGGCTCCAAGCTGTGCACCAGGAATGGCTTCAAGATCCCAAAAGTTTGCATCCAATCCAACAATTGCAGACCAAGGCTCTGGCTCCCCTAGGGTAATCTTGGCTCCAGGATAAGCTTCGATACAAAGTTTGTTTGTATTTAAGTAAACAATCAAAGCTTAAATCCACGGTACTTTCAGAGCTTCATGCTACACCCACAGCAGGGCACTCAAGGTTCACCAAAACATATGACAGGGTCAAACGTTAGTTTTTCTGGGATGGTATGAAATAGGAAATCCATAATTTTGTCGTTGAATGTGAGGTGTGTCAATGCAACAAGGGAGAAACAGTCAAATCTCCGAGCACACTACAACCGCTTCCGATTCCACCTGCTATTTGGAAGGATATCTCTATGGACTTTATTACCATCTTACCCAAATCGGGGAATAAATTAGTCATAATGGTGGTTGTGGATCGCATTTCCAAGTATGCTCATTTCTGCGCTCTTCAACACCCATTTACTGCATCCACGGTGGCTCAAATTTTCATGGACTAGGTCTTCAAGCTTCATGGCATGCCGCACTCTATTGTTTCTAATAGTGACCCAACTTTCACAAGCAATTTTTGGCAAGAACTGTTTAAGCTACAGGGCACCCAATTGCATCTCAGCACGGCTTATCATCCCTAGACTGATGGTCAAATGGAAGTTGTCAACAAGTGTTTGGAAACATATCTGAGGTGTTTTGCCTCTGAAAAACAACATCAGTGGGCTCAATGGTTACCGCTAGTCGAATGGTGGTACAACACTTCTTACCATACAGCTACTTGCATGACTCCTTTTGAAGCGGTATATGGACAGAAGCCACCTTTAGTTCTCTCATACTTACTGGGTACCTCGAAGGTCCAGATGGTTGACCAAACACTTACAGTTCGAGAGGATATTCTTCGTACCCTTAAAGAGAACTTGGTCATGGTATAGAATTGCATGAAGCAACAAGCAGATCAAGGTCGCTCTGAATGTCAATTTGCAAAAGGGGATCAGGTGTTTCTGTGACTGCAACCATACAAGCAAACTTCCCTCAAGGCCGAGCATTGTCAGAAGCTAGCACCCAAATTTTATGGTCCTTATACAGTTCTCAAGTGTGTGGGACAAGTCGCATATCAGTCAGCTCTGCCCAATCAGTCGAAGCTACATCCTATTTTTCATGTTTCATGCTTAAAGAAGGTGATTGGAACTAGGTGTCAAATTCAAACCAACCTTCCAGAGTTAGCTGAAGAAGGATCCATTTGGCTACAGCCAAAAGCAGTTTTGGACTAGCGTGAGCATCGCCTGCATCAAAGAACCATCAAGGAAGTGCTAGTCCAGTGGAAAGATATGACTCCAGCAGATGCCACTTGGGAACTAGCTACCATTCTACAGCAGCTTCCACATCTCAAGGCTTGAGGACAAGGCTATTTTTAAGGGGGCGGACATGTTAGGGTCCTAGCCCGCACATAGGTAGATCAATATATTCGGATGTAATAAAGGTCAATATTAATAAGGCCTTTCAATAAAATAGAATAAGGCGGATGTAAGAAGACCTAATAGAAGCTTCCGCTTCTAAAAGGATCTTCCTCTAGATGCTTCTCTTGATAGACATATTTAGTATAAATAAGGGTCGAGGGTATGAAAACCCTAGCTTGGATATTATTGTAACAGAACGCTGCTCAACTGGAGGTTGCCCCCTCGAAGAGGCCCATGAACATTTCTTTTTGAATCAAAGTGTTATTTTTGTTGTTGTTCTTATATCATTTATGTGTTATTGTGGAGATTATGTTGGTTATATTATTGTTATTCTGCCATTTCTAGCATTTTATTTTTGTTCTGCATATTTACTATATCCGGTATCTTGCAAATGATGATTTTGAAACAATGGGCCTTTGTTGAGACTTCCTGCTTTCAAAAATTTCCCTCCCCTTTTCTATTTTCCCACTCTATATTATCCATTTTTCCCCTCTTCTATACTTAACTGAATTCCCCTTTCTTTTTCCCCTCTACTTTCACTTTCTGGCTACTTTGCTTAGTCGTTTTTCCAAAAATGTCTAGGTGTGTGGGTTGGCGAACTCACGGGTTCACATTTATACTCATGTTTCTATATCACGAGTTCGACCGACGACTTCCTCATTCCATACTTAGCCACTTTTTTGATCGTGGGTTCCCAAGCTGGCGGGATCAAAATTGTGCTTCTATTGTTTGATGTCCTTCAAACAGCACCATGAGTTCCACGATATACAAATTGACAGTCGGACTCTTGGGCTGGCGGGCTCAAGATTGTGCTTATATTATTTCGTGACCTGCAAACAACATCGGGTGTTCCGCGATATACAGATTGGTCTCCGAACTCCCCCATCATGCCATTTTCCGTGTTACAAATTTTTGCAGTCAAAATTTCCGAGGCATACAATTTGACCGTCGGGTCCTCATGTTTCCTGAGTATCCCTTGACACCCTATTTCATATTCCATCTCCTCCGAGCCTGTATCTGACATCCAGAACAATTATGGACAATATACAATGCATATTCTTATTTAGTCATTTTGATGTTCATGTACACATGCTTGCATCAAAAAAAGTTGGACGAGTGACATGGGCATGAGTAGTCAATCATCGCAAACATCAACAGAATGACAAGGCCAAAGGTAAAGATTCAGACATTATGCTCTTGTTATGTTTACCAAATAAATATCTCGAGCTATTTATTCATCTATGCCATGATAAATATGATGGTGTCATCTGCAACACATACTTTGCAATTCACAATAAGTATCGACGAGCGCAAGTGAAATGCCCAACATAGTGCAAGCTCCACAAACTAAGAGGTATGGTTAAAAAACTTTGTCCTGCATACTTCATCCAAGTTGTGCGTCTACTTGTACATTTATGCCAAAAAAAAAAAAATAATAATGCAGAGTACCATTCACATTACTTTTTCTGTTCAAAAAATGTCATCAGGTCTAAACTTATAACACCCAATATACTATCGATAGAAGGCTTGAACATCCGTCGAACTGGACAAGTGTTCATCGGGGACATAATGGTCATGTATAGCACCTACTTAGACAAGGAAAACAAAACTAGATGCATTGTGTGTGTTGACATGACAGAAAACGAAGCCACAATGACAATCACACTCACTATCCCTACACAACTTGTCCAAAAACATGCAGAAAAGATCTTGCCAGGTAATGGGACATCCATTACAAATTTAATATATTGTTGAAAACAGTATATGACCGTGGTGATTGTGCTTGGATTATATCGCTCAACGAAACAAGTATTGTGGAAAAAATTCATGCGATCTGTTGAGAATATCGTTTCATGTTGGACACAACAATCATCCAACTTGCACAAAGCAACGACACTTACCCAATCGGAACCATTGGTGCAATTGTCACACTCACGAGAAAACTTGTCTCGCAACACATTCTCCATATAAAAGATGGAGATTCAGACAACGACAAGGAAATGGTATCATTCTCCATATCCAGTTTTGTCCCTTACTTTCACATGTTCATATATCTCAGTTATGTTACACAACTATTACACTGTTCCATGTTGCAGCTGCAATTGTTCGACACCTATTCAAATTTGTTTTCCTCAATGGAACAAGAATTGCATAAAGGGCAATTTCCACTTATGCTCTTCAAAAATATAACAAAGAAAAGAGATGGTAAAGAAAGGATCTTTCGCACAACCCAAGCAAGATTTGTAACAAAATTGTGAACAGACATAGTACAGGATCTCAAGAAACTAACTAGCTCGACAATTGTTCTCCTTATACATCTACAATTCCATTCACACTTTGCTCATAAAAATTGCCTTCAACAATTTTCTACATCTTTTTTTGTTGTACAGTTGTATATTATATTATTCAATATATTAACTACTATGCTCACTTGTGCAGGTTGAGGGTGTTTTGGTTGCAGCAAATGCGTACTCGACCCCCTTCAAGCATGTATGTGCCAACTCTCTTGCTTCTGCCTATGCTTTCATAAATGATGGCACAATTGATTGCCTATGATGCAGTAAAAAATTCCCTTACATATATAGACATTACCTCAACGCTGCCATCTGAATCCACAACAACACAATTGTACATTGTACAATTAGACAACCTATGTTACAAGATGTGCTTCCTGGGTTAGCAGAATTTCCATATGAAGTATACCTATAGAAAAAGGCAAACAATGTTTACATGTTACACGACTTTTGGGTCCATAGCAAATTTACATTAAATGAGGACAATGCCATACTGCATATCGATTGAACCAAAAAAAAAATCATATCAAGTGTTGGAAGGAAACGAAACAATATCATGTGTATTTGTCCATGCTACCCAATGAGGATATGAATAGAGTTTTGCAGTGCCATGGCAAATTGAACTGGAAGCGCATAAGATTGTTCAGTACAGGAATGAGAAGCATGAGGACAAACCTCATACAAAGTATCCAACTGTGAATAAATCAGGTCCATCCTTTGAGCCGTCAAAATGGCTTGCTCCTCTGAATGGAACCATCGGGCATTTTCAATGATATTGCAAATTTGGCATTGTTCGAACTCCATTAACTTAAATCCTGACACTCTTTTCCAGAACTCATAATGTTACAACATTGTCAGGTCAACATGATCTTGGTTCATAGTATTATCAAAATCAAATGTTCATAGTGATATTGCTTCATGGTAATATAGTAATCGACAAATTTCTTGGTGCCCATTTGGGGATTTGGTTATAGATGGGATACAATGCCCAATCTCCGCTAGTTTTGTCTTGTCATGTGTTTGGCAAACTTTTGTTCATGTGCTTTCGTGATGTAGTTCAAGGTTCTCTTGGGCCCGGTTTTTAAATTATGGTTGGATGATACATTCAGGATCTTAGTGATTTTTCTATGATCTTAAAGAATATACAAGACCTACTTTGCCTTTTAATGTAAGCTTTGTGAAGCAAATGTAATATGTAACTCATTTTAGCACTTTTACTTGATCAATGAAATTACCAATATTCATCTTCAGAAATATTTTGAAATAAAAGGATATATGTTATGTGAAGTCCAATGGAACTATGATATCAACCACAGAAAATTAAAATTAAAATTTATCGGTGTTATACTTACGATGAAGTTAAAAGTACAATAATTTTACTTGAGCATCCCAAAATTGATTTTCCTGTAGTTTTTCGATGCTTCTCCTATGCAAACACATCTTGGAAAGTATAACCATGACTCACTTTCTCTATTCCTTGATTGAAGAGCATGTTCACCTGTCTAATGCACTTCATAGTTATTGTTAAGACCATCAATGGGGCTTTGTTAACACCAATTCCCGCTTCTGAAAATTGCCCTACCCTTTCTTTTTTCCCTCTACATTCCCTTTCTGGTTACTTAGTCATTTTTCAAAAAATGTCTAGGTGTGCGGGTTGGCGGATTCACACGTTCATATTTCCACTGATGCTTTTATATCACGAGTCTGACCAACCGCTTCCCCGTTCCATATTCAACAACTTTTTCAATCACGGGTTCCCAGCTAGGAAGGATCAACATTGTGTTTCCATTGTTTCACCCCTTGCAAACAACACCCGGACTTCCCCGATATACAAATTGACAACCAAATTCCCCTTTCTTTTTCTCCTTTGCTTTCTCTTTCTGGTTACTTAGTCATTTTTCCGAATGTCTCATGCTTTTATATCACGAGTCTGATCGACCGCTTCCCCATTCCATACTTGGCCATTATTTCCATCGCTTGTTCCCGACCAGGCTTGCTCAACATTGCACTTCGATTGTTCCGCCACCTACAAACAACACCCGAAGTTCCACGATATACAAATTGACCATTGAAGTTTGTCATCATGCCCTCTTCTGTGTTACACATTTTGCAGTCAAAAGTTCAAAGACATATAATTTGACCATCGGGCCCTCACGTCTCTTGAGTATAACTTGTGACCCTGTTTTGAAGCCTGACCGATCACTTTCCATACTTGGCCATTTCTTGGAATCTCTTTCGCAGGTTGGTAGGTTCACGAAATGTCCAATGATTAATCATTCTTCGCCATCCCTGCCACCTTCACACTTCTTTCTAGATATGCAATTATTAAGATGTAATGAAAATAGCTCATCCTGCAAGAACCATTAAGATTGTCATTAATGCTTGAAAGGTTGGAGGAGATCTGTCATTAATACGAATTAAACCAAGATTTGTGGAGGGTTGTATTATCCCTTCCGAGTGTTCATTTCAAGCATCATGGAATCTCTTTCGCACATTGTCTGGTTGACGGCTTCACAAAATCTCCAATCCTTAATCGCTCTTTGTCGTCACTGCCACCTTCGCACTCTTTTCTAAGTATGCAATTAGTAAGCTTTAATGGTAACAGCTCATTATGTAGAAACTGTAGAAATTGTTGTTGATCAACGAAAGGCTCGAGGATATCTCCCATTGATACACATTAAACCAAGATTTGTGGAGGGTTATATTATCCCTTCCGAATTTTCATTTCAAACATCATCTAGAGAAAATAGACATTCTCGTTAACATATGGCAACAATTCGACAATAGTTTTGTCCAGATATAGTAAACACCTTCAGGCATGATGACCAAAACTTCCAGTGGTCCAGGGCATATTCTTAATACTCATCCCCTTCCACCTAGAATAAAAGAAGGAGATGGTCTGTTGGTGCACCGAGAGATATATTTCAAGACAAATAATTCCAAGGCAACCCCCATGCGTTGATGGTCGGGGCAGAGGTTGATGCGGTCGATTTCGAGTCGGAAGAAGATAATATGATGGACAATGATACAATGATGGATGATGGCAATGCAGACGGTGTTCCCACTCATACGCCAAAAATTGAAATCCACCATAATGGGGGGCACTTCCTGGCTCGGTGATGGTGGCCCTAGCAAGACCAAAGGAAGGGGTTTCAGAAAATAAATCGGCGTTGAATGCAATAGTCGCTTTGCATCTCGAGAGTTTGAGTCTCTCGGCCCGAATGGCGGTCCTCGCCCTCATAGACGTATCCTTTCCTTTCATTTTTAGGGTTTTGGATTGGGTTTGGATTTGTCCCTGGTGCATCCTGTGTCCCTAAAGTGTTTGACTGTAAGGAAATGGTCTCTTGGTGCGCCGAGAGACATATTTCAAGACAAATAATTATTCAATTGTGGGACCACTCTCTTATTCTCTGGATATACAATTAACATCTTAGGGGGTGAGGACCAGAAATCCTAGTGGTGCAAGGCATATTCCTACTACTCATCCCCTTTCACCCGGAATGAACTAAATTGGACCTCTGGAATTGCTCGTGCAGCTTGTGTCCCTGAAGTCTTTGTCTGTAAGGAGGTGATCTCTTGGTCCCCTTCCACCCAGAACGAAGTAATTTGGACCTCTGGAATTGCTCGTGCAGATTGTGTCACTGAAGTCTTTGACTGTAAGGAGGTGGTCTCTTGTTGTGTCCTCACTTTCTGTTTCGGGCTCTTTTGCTTGCCATACAACATTTTTTCTCTTCTTCCTCATGAGAAGCTTGTGAGAACTATCAAGTTTACCACCAGGAGGGTTCTTATCTCCTCCTACATTTGAATAATTTTGGGTTGCTTTATTACTGGAGTGGGTCGTTGGAGTGATGTTGCGGGATGTCATACTCTTGGCAGTGGTGGTCGGGGATTGGACACTCTTCTCACCAGGGCCTTTTCCATGTTATTTGTACAATTCAGTGGTGCTTTTCAATGTCTCTAGGTTTCCAGTGTTAGGAGCAGGGGTGTTGTTGACCTGTTTCAATCCAAAGAATTATTCCACTGCGAAACCACTCTCATTTTTCTTTGTCACCTCAGGTATTCCGCAATATGTTGAGATTGTCGTAGCCAACATTGAACTTCAGAGGAGAAGACTACAAGGAGTTCCTAAAAAAGCATGATAATCAGTTTTGTATGCATGTTCAAGAGCTTGTCGATGGCTCCTGCATGTTGTTGCACTAGATGAACAACACATAATTGTATGCATGTTTTTTTTTTGTAACTCCTCTACCTGTATTTATGATAAATATGTTCAATGCTTCGGTGCAAAAAATTAGTCCAATGTCTATGGATAAATATATATTACCCATTATTGTTTTTATAGATTTACTATTTAAAAAATTGCCTTGGAATCTTGGTTGGTGCTTCTTTGTTGGATTTAACACCTCTTCTCGTTTGCATGGTTCGATAGTCTCGTAATTCTTAAATATTGTATTGACTCAAGTAATTTGATCTAATATGGAGCATTGAACAATTATATGAAAATGCATTGTGTCGATCACATGAGGCTTCTATGGAAACATAAATGAATTTCACACAATTTCAAACCAACATTCAATTCTATCTGTAATGCAGATAGAACATAACAACACTAATTCACGATGCGGGAGTTGGGGCCTTGCCCAAGAAATTTTGGTTTTATCTCAACCTTGTTGAGAAAATGATCTCTTATTTCCCTTTCGCTTCCTTGATTCCTTTACTCCAAAAGGAAACATTTTATTAGTTGTCCATCCCTTGGCCTCTATTTGAGCACTTTTACTTTATTAATGAAATTACCAAATTTCTTCTTCACAAATATTTTGAAAAAATAAAAAAAGATATATGCTAGATGAAGTCAAATGGGGCTATGAAATCAACCACAATATTAAAATTCAAGTTCGTACTTATGGTCAAGTTGATAGTACAATAAGTTTATTTCTAGATATGCAATTATTAAGCTTTAATGCTAACAACTCATCATGTAGGAAGTTTAATACTTCAAATAATATTTCAAGGCATTAAAAAATGTATCAAGAACATAATTACTCCCACAAGTTGCAATAAAAAAAAATCTTCAACAAAGCATTTGCTCACACCCTTTTTAATGATACAAGCACACTAGAAAACAAGTAAGTGGATAAAATATTGGACTAGAAAATGATGATTTTGCAACAATGGGGCTTGTTTGAGACCAATTCCCGCTTACGAAAATTGCCCTCCACTTTTCTATTTTCCCACTTTCTTTTATCCCCTTCTTTTCCCTCTTCTGTACTTAACCAAATTCCCTTTTCTTTTCCACTCTACTTTTTCTTTTTGGTTACTTAGTCCTTTTTTGGAAATTTCTAACTGTGTGGGTTGGTGGACTCACGGGTTCACATTTGCACTCATGATTTTATATCATGACTCCAACCGACTGCTTACGCATTCCATACCTAGCCACTTTTTCGATCGCAGATTCCTGGGCAGGTGGACTCTAGATTGGACTTCCATTGTTTTTTGACCTACAAATAGCACCTAGATTTCCACGATATACAAATTGATTGTCGGACTCCCACATCATCCCCTCTTCCGTGTTGCACATTTTGCACTCAAAAGTTCCAAGACATAAAATTTGACCGCCGGGGCCTCACATCTCCTAGGGAACCCTTGTCACCCTATTTTGAATCTCGTCTGACCGCTTTCCATACTTGGTCATTTCTTGGAATCTCTTTTGCGGATCGTCGGGTTGGCGGGTTCACGAAATATCCAATTCCTAATCGTTGTTTCCTGTGCCCGCCACCTTCACACTTCTTTCCAAGTATGCAATAACTGAGGTTTAATGCTAACAACTCATCATGCAGCAACTATAAAGATTGTCATTAATGAGCAAAAAGCTCGAGGAGACAGTCACACTGACTATCCCTACACAACTTGTCCAGAAACATGCAGAAAAGGTCTTGCCAGGTAATCAGATATCTATTACAAATTTCAATATATTAGCCCTTCTTTTACCTCTTCTATACTTAACCAAATTTCCCTTTATTTTTCCCCTCTACTTTATCTTTCTGGTTACTTAGTCGTTTTTCCGAAAATGTCTAACTACGTGGGTTGGCGGACTCACGGGTTCACATTTTCACTCATGCTTTTATATCATGACTCCGACCAACAGCTTCCTCATTCCATACCTAGCCACTTTTTCGATTGCGAATTCCCAGGCAGGCGGGCTCTAGATTGCACTTCCATTGTTCTATGACCTAGAAAAAGCAGCCAGACTTCCACGATATACAAATTGACTACCGGACTCCCACATCATCCCCTCTTCTGTGTTACACATTTTGCACTCAAAAATCCAAAGACATACAATTTGATCGTTAGGGCCTCACGTCTCCTAGGGAAACCTTGTCGCCCTATTTTAAAGCTCGTCCGACCGCTTTCCATACTTGTCCATTTCTTGGAATCTCTTTCGTGGATCTTCGGGTTGGCGGGTTCACGAAACATCCAATTCCTAATCGTTGTTTCATGTGCCCGCCACCTTCGCACTTCTTTCCAAGTATGTAATAACTGAGATTTAATGTTAACTGCTCACCATGCAGCAACCGTAAAGATTGTCATTAATGAGTAAAAGGATCGAGGAGACAGTCACACTAACTATCCTTACACAGCTTGTCCAGAAACATGCAGAAAAGATCTTGTCAGGTAATGGCATATCTATTACAAATTTCAATATATTAGCGAAAACAAGTTCGACTGACCATTTCCCTATTCCATACTTAGCCACTTTCTCGATTGCGGGTTCTCGGACAGGTGGGCTCAAGATTGCGCTTCCATTGTTCCACGACCTGCAAACAGTAACCGGATTTCCGTGATATACAAACTAACCGTTGGACTGCCCCATCATGCCCTCTTCTAGTTTACGCGTTTTGCACTCAAAATTTTTGTGTCATACAATTTGACCGTCAGGCCCTCACCTCTCCTGACCATCCCTTGTAACCCTATTTTGAAGCCCAGTCGACTGCTTTTCATACTTACCCATTCCTTAATTTCTCTTCCCTATCCCCGCCACCTTTGCACTTGTTTCTAAATATGCAATTAGTAAGCTTTAATGCTAACAACGCATCATGCAGGAACCGTAAAGATTGTCATTAATGAGTGAAAGGCTCGAGGAGATCTCCCATTAATACGCATTACACTAAGATTTGTGGAGGGTTATATTATCCCTTCCGAGAGTTCATTTCAAACATCATGGAATGTTTTTCACGGGTCGTCGGGTTGGCGGGTTCACGAAACCTCCAATCCTTAATTTCTCTTCATTGTACCCACCACCTTCGCACTTCTAAGTATTCAATTACTAAGATTTAATGTTGCTCATCATGCAACAACCGTAGAGATTTTCATTAATGAGCGAAAGGCTCGAGGAGATCTCCCATTCACACGCATTGGACCAATATTTGTGGAGGGTTATATTATCCCCTCCAATTGTTCATTTCAAACATCATTTGAAGCAAACAGACGTTCTCGTAAACTTATTATGGCAGCAAATCAACAACAATTTTGTGGAGATACAGTGAACATATTCGGGTGTGAGGACCATAACTTCCAGTGGCCCAAGGCATACTCTTACTACTCATCCCCTTCCGCCCAAAACAAGTAATTTGGACCTCTGGAATTGCTCGTGCAGGCTATGTCCCTGATGTTTTTTACTGTAAGGAGGTGGTCTCTTGGTGCACCGAGAAATATATTTCAGGCCAAAGAATTATTCCACTGCACGACCACTCTCCTATTTCTTTGTCACCTCAGGTCTTCCACAAGATGTTAAGATTGTCGGAGCCAACATTGACCTTCAGAGGAGAAGACTGCAAGCAGTTCCTAAAAAAGCATGATAACGGGTTGGACCTCTTGCCCGATTTCCTGGAAGACCCAGCAGCAGTTCCTGAAGATATCACAAGCTTGCGGGTTAGTTCATTTAGAAATACATTCCAGGAAATTGGCTGGTTGTTTACAAGAATAACGGGACATGAATCCACAGCAAGTATTTCCCGCGTGATTCTTTATATTTTGTATTTCACATTCAAGGAACAAACCATTTTTTATTGGGGGAAGCTAATTTCCATTGAAATATGTTCCCAATTGTCATGATTCAAAGAGGAGAATAAATCGTATATGTCATCCTACTTGGTTTTCGCGATAGGGAATTGTTGTCTGTTTCCAAAACTGTCTTTGTCTAAGAAGGTAAACTGTGAATTCAACCCAATAACCTTCTGGTACCAGGCCTTGTGGAGGCACAAGGCCTCCCATTGTTTTTATGAGGTTTTTAATGACTTTTTCTCAGTTTTCAAAGATTTATTGTTAGGAAAGGATGCTCCCCGCATGTCTGACCAGGCAACCAATTTTTTGGACAGGAAGGGGACATTTGAACAAATGGAGAATTATAGTGTGATAATGATTTTTGGCTCCACGGAAAATCCTGCTTTCCTTCCATGTCACATTCCGGACATAATGTTTGTTATAGAAATAGCAAGGCAATACAACTATTGGTTTCAATTTTTCCATGAGAAGAGAAAAAAGCAGTTCATTCCTCTGCCTTGGAAAGTCGAGGACTTCGTGTTCAGGAACGTCAACAAAATTGACGAATTCGCAGGCCATTTCAACAATGTGAACCTAAGATATGATGAAAGGCTAAGAGGGTTCAAACCTAATGGGATTTTTTTAGAACATTTACTAGCAATTGGCTTCAACAATTCTTTTATCCAGACATGCCTGAATGAAGACAGAGACAATGACGACAACACTCCTACTCCTGACGCTAGCGACCTAGAGACATTACAAAGCACCACTGAATTGTACAAACAACAGGGAAAAGGCCTCGGTGAGAAGAGTGTTCAATCCCTGGCTACCACTCCCAAGACTACGGCATCTCGGAGCATCGCTCCAACGGCCCACCCCAATAAGAAAGCAACCCTAAATTCTTCAAACGGAGGAGGAGATAAGAATCCTCCTCGCGGTAAAATCGATAGTTCTCACAAGCTTCCCGTGAGGAAGAAGAGAAAAAACATTGTAGGGCAAGCGGAAGAGCCTGAAATTGAAAGTGAAGACATGGAACTTGATACTGGTCTGGATAACGTATTATGCAACATTGATCAGCTCAAGGATGTGATCCACCATAGTCCCCCAATGGAAATAGTTGAGACAAAAAAATTTGACAAAGATGAATCCTTCGTATTGCAGAGAATTGTTTTTTATAGCGAGTCTAAAAATTTAATTATTGAAAAGAGAGATGTAAGAAATAAGAAAGGGAAATCTTGTTCATAGATTAACCTTAGGAACATGCGGTCATCCCAAATATCTTGACTTCACCAAGCAACCAGAGATGCTCTTGATGATTCCATTGGAAGCATTGAGGCCGAGAATGCCAAACTGAAGGACCGACTCAAGGAATTGGAGGAAGCTTTGATTCCTATCACATTGTTTTCCAGTACTTTAGAAATAACCATGCTTGCCACCCCTCCAGCCAAGTTAAAAGGATCCTCCAGGCTCCTCGCATCGTGTAGAGGCTATGTGGAGAAGAATATCAAGAAAAGAATGGAGCTAATTACTCGGGCCTGGGAAACATCACAAAGTATGGCTTCCCTTGGAACGAGGGCATGTGCTTTGCACCAACATTTGCAGGTGGATTTAAAAAATGAAGAATGTTTCTATCTAGAGACGGTCATCCCTTTTGGCATCCATGTCAGCAACATGACAGATATGAGAAGAAGACAAGAAGATCTTCCCTCCCCAACCCAGATCAATCAATTAAATGCATGTTGGAAAGAGAAAGTGAAGAACCTACATCTCATTGTCTAATCATGTGAACAAGCCATATCAAAGAAAGAAGAATTATTCAGAAAGCTGACCAAAATAGACTTAGTCAAAAGTACCAACGAGGTCCAAGACCCTAACTTAATCGTCAACTCCATGTCCTTAACCAAGCAAGCCTTCAATGAACAAGTTGATATTTTTAAGGGGTTGTCTTTAGAAAAATTTTACAGCATCCTTGAATACGGTGAAGATGACGTGGACAACTGGCTAGTGGACTATTCAGTACAAAATGAAGAAATTGATCAGACCCTGCGTAATCTTTCTATCGATCTAAGGGAATTAGAAAATGAGTTTTTCAACATAAAAATCTGGGATGAGATCAACGTAGCCCCCATGAGAAGCTACATTGAAGAATGGCTCCAAAGGGAAATCGACAAGCTCATCGACGAAGGGCAACAAGCAGTTGGCACGATTCCAGTAGTCGTCGACGACAGCAATAAAAAGGCATCAACAAGCAAATAACAAAGAGAGAGAGAGATACCATCATAGTAAGTCTATACTAATCACATCCTGCTTTGTTTATCAATCCAGTTATTCCACCTCTTTAAATAGAAATGTCTAACCAAACACTGATAACTTCCAATTTCTTATTTTCAGGTCTTACTCTCTACCATCGCCCACTTCTTCTTTCTATAGTCCTATTTCTTGTACTTATTTCTTTTATGGTCCGCGGGAGCCCCAATCCCAGTCTATATGACAAACGCATTTAAATTTCCAAGAATATGTAATAGACATTATTATTTTTTGATAAATTTCAAAGAAAACTACTTCGGAAACAATCTTGACGGTGCCTTGTAACCCTATTTTCGGAATGCAAAATTAGTTCTTTGTATGCATGTCGGTCATCTTCTTTTATTTTTATGTGCTCAGAAATTTTATCTATGTTGGATTTCAAGAGATTGTGTTTATTTAATATGAATGTTTTATGTGTGTGATTCCTGGTCCTATTTTCCAGGAACCTTTAGTTCAAAAAACAAAACAAAAAAAACATTTTCTATCGTTTTGTATTGCTTCAAGTCATTATGATGGAAATTCTCTAAGTCCCACATTTGAACTATACACGCCCCAGGAAAAACCTATATAGGAGTACCAAATCTATAAGAACGCAGTAGGATTGACATCCTCGTTAGGTTGTTGTTTCGGTCCTAACAGATTGCATAAATAGAAACCTTTGAAATTTGTTATCATTGCCAAAAAAACAATCAACTATACAAAGATGCCTTCTTCCTAGAGAGAAATTGCAGATCAACCTCTGACAATATATAGAAAAAAACTAGCAAACACAGAGGTCACACAAGAAGATCAAAGAATCTTCAAAAAAATATTATGTGTTTCTTTGCCACCGCATATAACTTCTTTGCCACCGCATATTTATCCTAACACATATAAAGACACAAGCCAGATGATCTATTTTATAGAATGAAATGGATGTTTCTTACTTTGTCCATGGGAAAAATTAAAGAAGTGACTATGAAAATTGTACTTAACTCTAAAGTTGGAAGTATACAGAGATCATTATAAATGAATTTCATAAATATATTGAAGAGATAAAACATGCAAGGTAGGAACGGAAATTTCGAACATGGCAAGTCAGACTTTGTCTGGTGTACTACTGGTAATAGAAAAAATTACAGAATCTTATTACGAAAATAAAAGCAAGATGGATTATGCAAAACACAGTATAATTAGAATGAAAATACTTTAAAAAACTAAATGGTTTCAATACCAGAATTGCTCTAGGAGCCACGTGTCATTTTCTGCATGGATACCACCTGTACTTCATGTTGCTTGTCACATGTCTACTGCAGTTTCCATTTGCCTCCGCTACTTATTCCTCCATCCCTATACATTTATTCCCATTCCAACTCGATAGAGACTACGTTACCATGCAACACTTGTTACAATATAAGCCCTGTAAAAGATAATAAGATTGAAAATTACATTATTAATATAGTATTGCACAACATATAATAAGTATCAAGTCATGTGTACGTATTCCAAAATTACAATAAATAAATAAATAAAATAAAAAAAAACAAAACATGAGAACTATGGTGTTTATTTTGTTTGAAAGAAGCACGGGTGCACTATCTTAATAAATCTTCATTAATGCTCCAATATATTAACAATGTATTGTATATGCTATGACACATTATAGACTCAACATCTCAATGCATTGTGAATACTTAAATGCATTGATGCATCTAACCAAATTATGGCACATTGATAAATACATATATATTTTTAAGATAACTATGGATATTGACATGGTTATGAATAAAAAATGGCAAAGATTCCTACGACTAAGTAGCTTTGACAAGATTGTTGAAATCCCAAAACTCGTTGAGATATTTTTCATTTGGAAAAGTAGCTTTGACAAGATTGTTGAAATCCCAAAACTCTTTAAATATGCTTTCCTACCATGTTGAGAATAAAATCAAAAATCTAGGAACATTAAAAAGAAAAACCCTAAACTTCTACATCAAGAAGAGCATAATAATTAGGAAAAAGGAAATTCTATGTAGATTTTACATATCGTAAAGGTATGTTACATTCTAATAGTTGTTATTTCTAGTTTAAGTTTTCTTTTAATTTTATTTGATTAAGGCAAAATGTTGGAATAAAATATTTAAAAA
>ML810625.1:0-16470 GCA_009831015.1 Picea engelmannii | reverse complement strand
TGGAATAAAATATTTAAAAAAAAAAAAAAAAGGAAAAGAAAATGGGCAACATTGTAAATCTACATACTCGATATTGCTCCATTTTTTATTTAATGTCCTCTTCAAATGATTTGATCTCCTCCTCCCACCATCTTCACTGAAAAATATAGCTCCCTTCAAGTTTTCTTCTATAAATGTTTTTAAACCCTCTTGAATGTTATTAACATCATTTTTTCAGTGGGATCAAAGCAGGAACCCTAACTTGGAGAAGGAGGTGACGGACCTTTGCAGGGCCGAGATGGACCAGCAACAGCCCACGAAGAAGGATCTCGAAACGGAAACGCAGCCAGTCCCCGTAGATGGAGTCTTCGTCGTGCTTCCAGCACCAGGATGGAAGAAACGGTTCATCTTGTCGAGAAGGTTAGCAGCCGGCGCAGAGGAAACCCTAACGTGGGAACAAACGAGAAAGTGGTTGGTTATGCAACCCCTTCCAGAAGAAGGGTTTCTCAAGGGGACATCAAGAGACACCTTCGTGGCCCTTTTTACATCTATTCTTTCACCCCAGCCGGAGGAAGCAGAACTTCGATGGACGGTCGCAACCGAGGAGGGAGGATCCAACTCGTTCTCTAGCGAGAGAGAACCAGCGATTTGGGCCCAGATCAATGATGATAATAGACTGCGGGTGCGGCAAGTGCTAAACCCTAGCTGTCGTTGCCGCCTTGATCTAAATTTCGAAAGCCATTCAACTAGCAGAGACCTCAGGGATCTTCGACTCTTGGGGGATTCTCCGCCTTCGCTCTGGTATAGGAATCTAGTTAAGAGTAATGCAAGAGCGAGGTTTCATTCTGAATATCGCGGCAAGACTAGCTCTGAGATTGCGGTAGGCTTCCCCCTTTTTGTAAAGACCATTGTCGGATCTTCTCTCTACTTGCAGGATCAAGACTCAGACTCCGTTTTTGAGCTCAAAACCCAAATCCACCAGGCTACAGGTACTCCACCTGGGTTCCAACGACTAATCTTCGAAGGACGGCAGCTTGGGGATGGCTCTCTGCTACAGGACTATGGGAATCTAAAAAACACAACCATTTCTCTCACTTCTCGTTTGCGTGGAGGAGCGCCTCCAGTCACTCATCCAAGCTCTTACAAGCATGCCGTGAAATCAGGGACTTCCACTCCTTTGGGGTTCAAGGCTGAAACTTCAAAAGTAAAGGAGCCCTTTGGATCTGCCTTCATTGTGGAGCAGTGCGCATAACCCCCAACAACAAAAGTCGAAGATCCCCAAGTCTATGGCTATGCCTTTATCTACCAGGCAAAAGCCCTCATTTGTCGCTTCAACGGACTTTGGCCCTCAGCCTCTGCGCTAAGGGAATGGGTTAACAAGACCTGGTCAGCAGGTCATGAGTTGTTCTTCTGCTCCAAGGGGTTCTTCATCGTCAACTTCTCCACATAAGCCGAATGTCAACGCGTGCTAGAGCAAGGTCCATGGTTCTGGGGAAGATCTGGTCTCTCCATGCAACGATGGTTTCCCGACTTCAATCCACTGACCATGACAGCCATGACTACACAGGTCTGGGTAAGACTACCCAATCTACCCCTGCATTTCTATTCTTCATCTTTTTCACCCACCCTCGGCAATGGGTTGGGAAGATTTATCAAGACAGACACAGACAGGATAGCGAAAGGCTTTATCACTTTCGTCTGCATATGCGTTGAAATTGACCTCAGTCAAGGGCTTCCGGATAGGATTCTTATAGATTGGGATGAGGGAGATCCTTTCACGCAAATGGTTGATTATGAGAACACCACCTTCAGATGTCGCTCCTGTCAGCAAACAGGGCACCTCCAGGCAACTTGTCATCTATCCCCAATCCCTTCCTCAACCTCTGGAGAACGGAAAAGAGCCAATGGTTGGAAAGGATCAAAATCTCACAAAAGTCGCCTGAACCCTTCCTCCGACAACAAGCAACATCACAAAGACGCTCCAACTCCTCCGCCTTCCTCAATGCCTTCGCAGGCCCCAACTTTCGCTCAGCAGCCAACTGTCAACCCAAAACACCAGCGTGCGGCCTTGGCACAAAATCCTGAAGATTCAGAAGTCATGATTCCAACTCCCGCAATCAAGTCCTTGCACCCACCTCTCGAAAATGGGGAAACAATTGACACAATCATGATCACAGCCTCACTCCCAGGGACTCAGAAGCGTCCTCATGAATCAGACAACTCAGACAGCGACAAAGAAGCACCCCTGGATTCAGCAGCTCAAGATTATGGCACTTCCTCAGACCATCTGGCTTTGGTGGTAAAAGTTGTTGAGCCTATCAGCTCCTCTGGTTGGATTGATGTTCATAAGAAAAAAGGTAGAAAGGATCCTCACCGACCAACACAATGATCCGACCCTTTCTCCTTATATTGTAATGTTTCATCTTGCTTTGCCCACGCACTCTATAGGGCTCTCTTTAGCATAGGCTAGTTTCAAGTGATCCCCTGTTCTCTTTCTGGGGGGTCTTCTCCCATAGACAAATCGATGTATCACTTTGTACTTTTTTGATGGATTGAATAGAAGGATTCTCCCCCTTTTTTACTTTAAAAAAAAAACATCATTTTTTCAATGATTTTTTAAATAATCACATTACTAGTCACGGTGCACCTATATTGAATAGTGCACTGGTACTACAAGATAAAATTTCTAAAATTTATTTTTCCAGAGGTTTGTTTCTAGTGAATGTTTATAAACTCTAGCAAAATATTTCTATGAAACATGGTGCTCTTAGCATGTGCACTGATCCATAAAACCAACTAGAAAAGGTGCATTGATGCATAAACACATAATCAAAACATCAAGGATGAAAAACATGGAAAGTTACAAAATTAGACATGAAATTGTGAACACTTCATACTAAGGACATGTTGAGTTAGTTTATTGACTTTCTAATCTTATTTACCCATGTGCATTGTATTTTTTTTGGTAGGATAAGATACATTTAGGGGATGGTATCACATGGTTAGTTATAAATATTCCATGGATGCTAGGAGGCAACTCCACATACACCAAGTTGCCCCATCACTTTTGTAGTAATTTTATGTTATATTTCAATTTCATTTGTTTGATATGTTATTGAATACTATGACACATATATACTTAAAATACTATGGAACACATGTACTTAAGTTTGAGCCCACCAACAATTGTCACCCCTCCAAGTGCACTAAGTTCTTTGTTTACTCCTATAGCAAGTGTCACTCTCATCTATATTTCATTTGTTTGATATTTCATTGGTTAGCTTGGAATTTATGCATCTACATAAGTTTGATATATTTTACCTTGATTTTCGTAGGATCTTAATACGGAATCAAGTTTAGAGGCACATGATTTTCCACCACCTAAAAAGAAGACCTTCATCTTTAAATATAAAGCAAAATTCCACATGTAGCTAGCAATTGTATTTGGAGATCCACGTCATGCTATCGATTGTGGTGTGCCATTACCAAGCCATTGTCTTGAGTAGAGGGTATGTCACTATGAACTAGATTTTTTCATGAGGGTTTGGTTATCTAAGGTTGTTAAAAATGTAAAAGGTTCAATCTGAACCCTCCAAGTGCGAACATTCTCCCACCATGTCAATAATCAACTAAATTGCAACATTAAATCCTTGATGTATTGTTTTTATGAATAAAATCTAGGAGTAAGATGGAATGTAATGGGATACAAATGTTTTAAACACAAAAGAAGGTTGTTAAAATAAAGGAACTCAGTCATGAAGCATATGAATAATGGTTGCATCAACCTCCCATTACATTTCCTCTTACACCTAGATCACCCATTATGAATGATTTCAGCACCAATAATTATGGTTATCCAAGGGATCAACACGACGATACAAAAGTTGATGTGGACGATTTTTTATGAGATATAGACGCTATGGGATCAATGTTGGTCACCACATTTGACTAGGACGAGTTTGGGGATGATGATAATATGAAATATACCCTTCTTGATAGCCTAAGAAATGTTGCTATGATACTTCTTTACACAAAGTCTTCCTAACTGGGAGATCAACCATGTTATTGTACAACTTAAAATCAATATATGGTTTATCAAACACTCATTTCTCAATACTTTAGAGATACCTATGAATTTAGTTACCTTTTATTTGCAATTAAGTATTATATTAGTTATATTAAATATTGTTATGAAAAAATCATTTTTGGACCTAGTATTTGCATCCTTGTAAGGATATTATATAGTGGTATTGTTCAAAATTGGTTGGCTATAAGGTTCTTTCTAGCGACAATGTCCTACTATGCATTTGTGAAGAGGCAAAAAAAATGTTGAAAATCATGGGTATTGAGTACATATTATACCATACATGTATTAATGATTGTTTTATTTGTAGGGGTGAACACACAAACAAGGAGCAATGTCCATGTTTTGTACATGACAATTCTCGCAAATTAAAAAATAAATAAATAAAAATATCCTACAGATAAGACATTGAGGCACATGCCTATAACACCAAGGATTCAAAGGATGTTCATTGTAAAAAACTAGTTGAGTTGCAAGGGTGGCATGCCTCACATGGAAGCGAGCCTAGATTCATGTGAATCCCAACTAATCCAATTACAATCAAGCATATAAAAGACATATGACCCAACAAATTCAATGAGGAAATCAAATTCTACAATTGAGCATAGTTATGGGTGGAGATAACCCATACCCACTCTAGAACACCAAGTATTCTAATTGGCCAATGCTAGTAATTATTGACAATATTACCCCATGGTAATTAGTGAAAAATGAACACTTGATGGTGTCCCCAATAGTATCAGGAAGAAAAAAAGTTAGGGGGGTGGATGTCTACATATTTATGGGAAGGTGTACAAGTATACAATGTATGAAGACCCATTCCACTAAGAGGTCATTTATGTTGTATGGCATATGCACAGACACCACACATGATTATCTAGGATTAGGAGTTTTCTCTAGTAAGCATGCTTATTTGATTTAATCTCATCCATCCAATGAATCAATGTAATTTACCATGTTGTCCCTCGTGTTATTTTTTTATCATTTACCATGTCATCTCTCATATTGTTTTTATGTTATATCATTTTAGGTATAATCCCAAAAGGGTATTATGCATGCAAATGTTGTGGTCCTGCCATGAAGGTTGATACTCTAATGACCTAAGAAGCCGTACTTATGAATTATCGGGGTTTTTCCTATCATTTGATCATAATTACATAAGACTAATAATGGTATTCAATGGAAAAAGAGACAACCACCCTCTACCTAGAATAAGGACGTTGTTAAACTTTCTAAGGGCGTATGAAAGAGAAAAGTAGAAGGAATTTGAAGACATGGCAATTTGATCACAAGACAAGGATTATATGTGTGATGGGATGAGTTTTTCAACACTATGAGGAGTGAATTCCAGTAAGAATGAAAAGAAAAACTATATTTTACGAGCTTCCTTGGGAGAATCTAAGATTGTCCATTTACTAGATCTGAGGCACATATTCAAGAATGTTTCCTCTCGTTTAAAAATGCACATATCATCAAAGAAAAATAACACATTAGCATCTATGAGAGATCTCATGGTTTCAAATAATAATAATAATTTTGGCCTACAATATACAAATAATTACAAGTTGCTTGTGTCTGCAGTAATTATATGTTGGAGGAGGAATGTTGATAACTGTAAGTGTGCTTTGAACCCTAGCTTGCTTCAATCTAGTGCATGTGCATGGACGTTAGCATCGGGAGGGGGTCGTCATCCTCTCTAGAAGATGACAATAAATCCTTTCATTTGGTGGTCGCAACATCAGTTAAAGCCTCCAAACCCTAGCCATCTCAATTTGTGAAGAAGTTAGCGGAGATTCCAAAGGTCACCCTCCCATCGTCCACCTCAAGAAGGAAGGTGTTGGCCCTGGAAGATCATGGTTTAATTGGTCAATTCACTGGATTATGGCCATCCCCAAAGACTATAGCCTCATGGATCAAGAAGAATTGGAAGCCCCTGATCAAAGGCTCGCTCATCCATTACTTCTGTGGAAGAGGATTTTTCACCTTCCTCTTTGAGCTTAAAGAAGATAGAGATCTATTTTTCAGAAGCGGACCATACTTTTTGGGAGCATGCGGAATGTACCTGAACAAATGGACCCCAGACTTCAGTCCATAAAATGACGTCCCCTTAGCAGTTCCAGTATCGATGCACCTGCCCCATATCCCCCTTCATTACTGGAGCAATGATGCCTTCATATGCATTGGCAACTCGATAGGCCGATATACAGATCATGCCAAACCAAAGGAAAACATATTCTCATGTGTAAAAATATGTGTAGAGATCGACCTTGAGAAAGGAATACTCGAAGCAGTGGCAATCTCTCTAGAAAATTGGCAACACATCCAGCATATGGATTACGAGTATTTTCCATTCAAATCCAAGATATGCCATGAATATGGACACTTCGCGAGGAACTCTAAAAACTCAATACTGACCTTAACTAGACAAGGAAAAGAGGATCAATAGTAGGCAGCCTCAAGAAAGTTTGGAAATAATAGCAATAAGGCCAAACCCTCCTTAGCAGGCTCGTCTAATGAGGGAATAAAATCGCCCAGAAAAAACAACTGAAATTTCCAGGAAGTCTGGTCCTTCTATCAATCTCAACAATTTTGAATCCCTTTCCCAATTAGAGGATTCAGAAGTGGAATCTTTACTAGCTCAATGCAACATTGGGGTAAGTAACAAGGAGCCACCTTCTAGACAAGTAGGGATCCAGTTGCAATCAAAGAATGCAGCAGGCCAAGTACAGAGAGAGGTAAGCTAGCCACTGATGGAATTATGATTCTTGAAGAGCAAGCCTCACAAGATCTGAGAGCATAGGAAAATGAATCCTTTAAAGATGTCAAAATTTCCTTTTCAGAAGGATGCTACAATTCAGAAAACGAAAGCATTGGAGATGATGGACAAGAATATTGTGCATCTGAAGAGATCCAACCTTGGAGAACCAAAAGAAGAACATCCTAAGTTGTCAGGGAAGATCAAGCTAACAAAGAAATCATTCTTGGATCTCAGCAAACAATCCCAAGCATGGTCAGAGCAAGTTCTAAACAAATCAAAAAGCAGGGTGGAAACATGGCAAATAAAGGGGGTGCCCATGTAAACCCTTCTAAATAATGATCTTGGTCTCCTGGAATTGTGGGGGGCTAGGCAGCGGCCCAAAGGCAACAGTTGTCAAAGATCTAAACAAATATGAGAACCCTAGCATCCTCCTAATACAGGAGACCAAGATGATCTCTGAAGAAGTCACTTCCCTCTATAAAAAACTATGGCGTATATGTGATCTCTCCTCAGTTGATGTCGGAGGAGCTTTCAAAGGCCTTTGCACAATATGGGATGAATAGGAGGTAAGATTGGAACAACAATGTAAAACCCAACATTGGATTTATACTAGATTCAAGCATAAGTATAGCTATATCAGTTATGTAATATTTGATAAATACATGACAAATAACCCTGCAGAGAAAGTTGATTGTTGGATCTCTCTCCTTAATCTAAGCAATTCATCCCTCTCCCAGAACAAGATTATTGCAGGTGATCTTAACATAATAAGGAACAGTTCAAAAAAGCGAAGGAGAATCTATGTAAGAGGCCCCTTCAGAGATAACATAAAAGAACTCATAACGGAATGGGATCTATTAGATATACCCCCGCAGCACAGGAAATTTACTTGGTCCAACATGAAAGCAAGACAAGGGCATATAGTAGTGACACTTGATCGATTCTTGGTAAACAACAGTTTTTTAAATCAGAACGCCTCTATTAAATCTTACATTCTCTTCTCGCTTACCACTAATCACAAGCCAATCTCCCTCCACCTACAAGCCCTTCTGAACTATGGACCTATTCCCTTCAGATTCAATCCTCAATGGATTCATCACCAAGAAGTTGTGGATCTGATCCAAACCACTTGGAAGACTTGGATGCCTGGCACTCAAGTTTTCATATGGGAGTAGAAACTCATCATGGTCAAGTAGGCTCTAAAGCGATGGGTAAAATATTCATTACCCTCCCCCGCTGAAGATAAAAGAATATTAAAAATCAATCTGGACGATTTGAAAAAGCATTATGAGACTGCAGACATAACACAACAACTTCAAAAGGAGGAGTTGGATCTACAATGCCAATATCAGAACACTCTAAAAAGGGAAGAATAATATTGGTGTTTAAAATCTCATAGCCTTTGGCTCAAGGAGGGGTACAAAAATACCAAGTTCTTCCACAACCAAGCCAAGATTTGCTAGTCCAAAAGCAACGTGGAGAAGATAATGCAAGAAGACAGATCCATATTCTCAAGCTTTGAGGAAATCAAATCGGCATCCATCAACCATTTTGAAGTTGTTTCAATCAAAGTGAGGATGCAGACCATGCAAATACTCAGTCCATGCTTGAGAAAATTCCCAACTTGGTGACCAGAGAAGAGAACCATGCTCTTGTGCAACCTTTCTCTAAAGAAGAAAATTTCTCAGCCATTTGGAGCCTTGAGCTTGACAAAGCCCCTGGCCCTGATGGATTCTCCATCTCCTTCTACCGTCATTTCTGGCACACCATTAAAAATGATTTCAAAAGAATGTTGTGCTATGTCCATAACTCTTCTAGATTAGGGGGGGACACCAACTCGTCCTTCATAGCCTTAATACCCAAAGAAACTAACCCAACCTCTTTCGCTTGATCTCGCTTTGTAACGCCTCTTACAAAATTCTAGCCAAAATCATAGCCAACCGTCTCAAAAAAATCCTTCCCAATCTGAGCTCACTCAACCAAGGTGGTTTCATGCAAGACATGAAAATCTTGGATAATATCGTCCTTGTTCAAGAGGCAATCCACACCAACTACAGGGAAAAAGGCAAAGGTATGGTAGCTAAACTTGGCATGCCTAATGCTCTTGACAAGGTTAGACACTCTTTTCTCTTTCAGGTCATGGAACTCTTTGGATTCAACCAACACTTCATTGGATGGATCTCTGTTTGCACTAAGCCCTTGGATTGCCCCTCATGTCAACGGAAGTCCCACATTTTTTTTTTCAAATAAGTCGAGGTCTTTGAGAAGGTTGTCCAATGTGTCCCCTCCCCTTCATCTTAGTAGCAAATGCTCTCGGTAGAAAGTTGGAGCATGAAAGGGCGATTGGAAACCTCCCTGACTCCAAATAGTCTGGACTGTCAAGAACATGAATCATTCACAGTTCATGGATGACACCTTTATTTTGGGGGGCACTTCTCTCATCATTGCTTCTAGATTCAAATCCATCCTAGATTCCTACTTAGATGCTTCAAGAGGAGATTTTAATAATATCTAGTGCCAAGTTTATGGTTGGAACGCATCACCTTGGATATTGAGGGCCATCGCACACATCTTTCAATTTCCTCTTGCAAAAAAAATGTCATCGTTCAAGTATTTGAGATGCCAATCTCTCTAAAGTCGCCCTGCACTCAAGTCTAGCAACAAATTCTAGACAAAAGCAACAAAAAACTCACATAATGGGGAACTCAATGGTTGAGTCCAGCTGCCAAAATAATACTAATCAAAGTGGTATTATCAGCTCTTCCAATCTATCAATGTTCTACTCTACTGGCACCCAAATGCATCTCCAATAAAGTGGCCAAAAAAATCAGAACCTTAGGATGGCAAGGAGGGAGAACAACACACAAAAAATTCCATTTGGTCAACTGGAATCAAGCGACAAATAACAAAACTCAGGGTGGCTTGGGAATTAGAGAACCAACTCTAGTGAATAGAGCCATGGGTACCAAACTGCTCTAAAGATTGATAACTGGAAAGTTCACGTGGTGGAAACATGCAGTCTGTAAAAAATATTTCAAAGGGAACGGACTAAATAGTAATGATCTAATTCCAAAAGGGGACTTTGGCTCTCCAATACTCAAGCTTCTCCTTGATGCCAAAGAGCTCATACAATCAAACCTCAATAGGTTACCAGGAAATGGGAGAAATATCAACCCATGGACCAATCAGATCTTGACATTTGAGAGACGCGTAGCGTTGGTTCCCCTCTTACCTCTCCTCCCTTGGATGGAAGAACATGGACTCCACTCATTGTTCGATTTGTCCATTTGGTCTCAAGATGTTGTGTGGGAAAGATGGAAAACCTTRTCCCCAACRACCCACCTRTCAACTCATGTCGCCCCCTTCTTCTTTAATCTCCAAGGCTATGCCCCACAAGGACGACTCTCCAGGGATACCTATGAATGGGTGAACTCCAGCTACACAGTGAACAAAGGTTACCATTACTTGGCGGAAGCRAAGCACCAACACCTAAGATMTAGTCAATGGAAATYAATATGGCATATGAACAGACTTCCCAAGATTAACTTCTTTTGTTGGCYTATGACACATAGAAAAATCCTCACATCATAAAATCWGCAAAAAGGGGGAATCAATGGGCCCTCTTGGTGTGTTCTCTGCCAGAACGATGAAGAAAACATCAATCACATGTTCCTTGAATGTCAATACACAAAATAGGTATGGAWGCATGCTACATGAGATATTTTCCAATGATTGACATGTCCARTCTCAATTTCTAATTACTTCAACAGATGGGGAAGCCATTACATAGAAAAATTTACAAATAAACCTATCTTCAAGAGGATATGGACAACACTTCTGAAATACATCTGATGGAGCACATGGATAGCTAGAAACAAAAAAATATTTCGAGGTGAAACCACCAGCCCAATTCAGGCCTCAATTTGAGCTTGCGCCCTCCTTGTCGAATACATTAAGTTCTGAATAAATTGGAAATGACAAAACTTGGACCTTGGGGAAACTAATTGGATTTCCATTTTCAAGTTTGACTAGAATCATTCACAAACAACTATCACCTCCAGAAGTATCCCAAAATGGGCCCTCCGCTTGTCAAAAGAAGAATTTAAAGATTAAAAGTCTTAGCAGCATGACCACATCCTTTCTTTCTATGGAGCTTCCCGAAGCAACCTAAGGGCAGCAGGAGCAGGGGGGACTATCAGCAATTCCGGAGGACAAGTAGTAGTAAGATTTGCATGGGGTCTAGGCATTATGACAAACAATGAGGTTAAATTTTACACCACCCTCAGAGGCATCAATTTAGTTCTTTCAAATGGCATAAAGAAGATCACCATTTGTGGGGATTCCATGCTAGTTATCATAGCCTTAGCCACCCAAAAGATAGCATGAGGAAATGTCTTTGTGGGAGTCCTCTCAAGAATCAACACCCTTCTCAAAAAAATTGAGGCTTATTCCATCTATCGTATCAAAAGGGAGCTTAACTTCGATGCAAACTGTGAGGCTAAAGCAGGAGCTCACCTTCTAATGGGAGAAATTAAGGTCAATGGGAGCACCATGCACTAGYATATTCCATAACTCTAATGAAGAGAGTCACCTCAAGGATGAAACACTGGCAATGCAAGGAAATAAATGTGCCAAACATTTCTCAATTTCTAGAATTTCATCATATGCTATTCATTAAGCAAGGAAATAAATGTGCCAAACATTTCTCAATTTCTAGAATTTCATCATATGCTATTCATTAACTCTGTTGCACACAATCTGTTACATATAACCCTCGGAGGGATGGACTCAAAGCAAAGAAATCTGGGGAAGGAACAGTAATCAGCTCGGATACAGGGCAATGGTCGTCATCTCTGCAGAACAGGTTTTAATCCTTTCTCAACCACTTTGCTCCATCATTCTATTTGCGTCCTTTTTATGTTAAGAAACAACTCTGGTATTATTCAGTTTAGGGCCGGTTCGAGTTTCCAGTCTCTAGGTGGGGGCTTGGGGGCATTTTACATCTGGACTCTTTATCAGATGGTAAAGGGTTTCAAAATATGGCATCAATCCCACCATTTGACTACCCCTATGAATTATGTTAGCTACTTGATGGTAGGCACACCCAGAAGGTGTTTTGAAAGTTCCCATTCTGAATTTCGTTTTGTGGATTTGTCTCTTGAAAGGATTATATTTCCCCTGGGTTCACTGCCCTTCAACCTCATGAAATATTCCAAGACGCCCAGGACTCTTACATTCTTTCCCTTGCCCCTTTTATGACAATGTTGTGAAAAATTACCTTACTTGAACTCGGGCCGCCATCTTGGAGAAAAGCCCAGGAATTATGCTCTTGGAGATAACAGCCCCTCATCATTTCTCAACTCAGAACACAGACACTGAAGAACACTGATAGGGATTCTGGAAATTTGGGATTCTTCCATTGTAACAAAAGAACAGCTTATGGGAACTGGTGGGTCAAGGTAAAAATCTGGTTAAAGAACGGTTGGTACAGGATCCTCCTCTCGAGGAGAAAATTAAAAATAATGGATCCCTCAATGAGTGACATCAAACGCATACTTCGCAGACACAAAGACATGGCAAAAGAAAGTCGATAAAATTTCTCTCAATTGTCGAAAACTTTCACCAATCAGGAGCAACTAAACACGACCCTGATCCAGAAAATTGAGAAGCTAGAGCAAGAAAAGATGCAGGAAAGATGGCGCAATAGTGAGCTGGAGTAATCAATAAGGATTATGTCACTGATACTGGATGTCCTAGAACAAAGAAACTTTCAATACCGAGGTCCAGCATCATCACCAGACTCAAACTCAGATTCAAATAATCAGTTTGCAGCAGCACCAGAAGGAAGTCAAGGAAAACAAGCACTCACCCCTATGGAGATCGAGGACGACGAGCACAACCAAGAGGTTTAAATATGCACGTTCAATGTATTTTTTTGCTCGAACTATTTGTAAGAATCATGACGAAATGAATTGGACTACTTCGCTCATGTGGCCTCCCAAGTTCTGGGCGGGAACTAGAACTGGACATTTTTCAAACCTTCAAGGAGCGTCAATGGCGGCCCTTCCTACTGTAATAAGGGTTTTTTCTAGGGTGTCTACTGGGAGTATTGGAGGGGTCTCGTGCACCGCTTCCATAGGCGTTTTTAGCCACTCTGGGCTATCCTCCATTAATTTCTAGAGTTACTGATTGGAGGTTTTGTCACGGTTTTAATCTCCTAGTAGTTTATTTTACTCTTTTTTTAGTGGTCACAACAATTTACGCTTCTTCCTCCTTGTGTGAGTGTCTTTTCTCCTAGTTTTTGGACACTGTTTCGGAGTTATGGTCATTATTTATTACCCCCTAGTTTCGTGTGTTAGTAGGGTTCCTGCCATCCTCGTTTATCGGTTTCAGTTAAGGCGTTTTTAAGGTTGTTATCAGTGCTGCAAAGTTGATAGTGGTTTTGTCTTGTTGTGATGGGCCAGGGAGTATGACTCACACTCCATTGGAGGGGATCCCGATGGATGATGATGTCAATGCCCTTATGGGAGAAGTGGATGAGGCCATCTGGAGGCAAGCGGGTTTCTTCACTATAGTAGACTTGGCAGGGTTTAATGGAGATTTTATTGTTCTTAGGGAAGCGGTTAAGGCACAACTATCTACGTCCACTGTGGAAGATTGCTAGTGTTATTATAGTTTTTCACATGTTGAGAATGTTCAAGGTCCAACCACTTGCGCTACTGTGAATAATGGAGTGAAAGGCCTTGTGAACCCTCAAGAGGACACAGGGGTGAAGTCGGGAGGACAGGGAAGGGTGTCAAGGGAGGCTACTAAAGACAGATTTGCAAGTGTGAAGAACAGACTGGGGTCTCGGCAGTTTAAACATTGGGTTCCAAATTGCACTAAGCGAAAGTTATTGTTGGGTGAGGACGTTGGGCTGGAGGATATCGTTAGCCTCGCGCTTTTTACACTGGTAGGGAGGTTCTCCTACAAGAACAGGTGTAAAATGTCGCTAGAGGACCGGGTTAATGTTTATTGGAGCCTATTGTCGGGTTATAAACCAGATGTTTTTTACCTAACGAAAGGGTGGTTTGGGTTCCATTTCAAGAGGATAGAAGACACAGAGCTAATTTTGGGCAAAGTCTGGACCTTCGACGGAGGCAATTTGATGATCAAAAGGTGGTGGGTGAGTTTCGACCCTGCACATGATTATTTCAGGTTCTGACACTTCTGGGTGTTGTTGTCAGGATTGTCGCTGCATTTTTGGCACACCAAGGCACTGGAAGCGATAGGGAACACCCTCGGGAAATTTATTAGTGTCGACCTTGGAGTTCTAAAAGCCACTGATAAAAGGATTTGTAGATTCCTCGTGGAAATTGACATACACTCCGGTTTATTAGAAACTTTGGAGATAGTTTGGCGAGGACACCATCTCTCCCAACCCCTGGATTACTTAGGCATCCCTTTCAGATGCTCTAGGTGTCAGAAGACGAGTCATTTGTGGCGGGATTGTCTGGGAATTCATGATGAAGAGGTTTCAGAGGGTACTCTGCTAGATAGAACGACTCAGGTTGACTCGCCAGATGTTGAGTCGAATAGGTTCAGTCCTCGCAGCTACGACCTTGAGGACTCTCCTCTACCGAAGACAGCTGAGACTATAACGGGTAAGCTAAAATCTATTTGTCCTACGCTCTTTCATTCATTAACTTCCTGGGAAAGAACCATTTTGGATGAGTCTAGTTTCTTTGACTTGCGAAAAGGTCATTCGGCCACACCTGCCAACTCTTGCCTGGTTGAGAAGTCTTTGGAATTGTTAGTTAACAATCCTATTATTACATCCACTTCGGGTTCAATGGGGATTGGACTTTCTCGGGGGGAGCCCTCACTACTCCATTGGACTGTAACTATCCCATGGTTGGCTTACAATCCAATGGCTTACTTGAGAGGAGTGATCGTGAGCCCACAACAGCTTCGGGAAGGGAAACTCCTAGACCGTCCATTGATGTTGGGGACAACTTACTTCTAGGTTGTCGAGAATCTGGGTTGTCAGGAATCCGAGTTGGGGGATAGTGATTTAGGGGTTGTTCTTGAATATCTTCTCCCTTCTATGAAGGAAGTGCAAGCACCTATAAATCTTCTCATTTACAGGGGGAGATTATTCTACCACAAACCTGAGCCTGATGGAGGAGTGGGGTCCTCGGGATCCTTAGTGGGGGACACAGGAAAATATTACACATGGTCTAAGGGTCTGGGTATGGAAACCTCTCTTATTAATACTAGGAGTGCGAGGAATAAGAAGGAGGCTTTGGGATTCATTTCTGAGGGGTCACACCTGCCGATAATCAATGAATCATGAGCGCTTAGAGGCCTGAAAGCCCTAGCAAGAGCGAAGACATGATTTTTCTCTCCTTAAACATTAGAGGGGTGGGGGGGACCCTGAAATCTTCCTCCCTTCGAAGATTACTTCTGAGGACTGGACCGGATATAATTTTCCTGCAAGAAACTATGGTTGAGGAACACAAAGCTCGTGCGCTAATTCTTACTCTGCGTCCTACATGGTTTACATGTGTTGTCAGTGTTGTTGGTACTTTGGGAGGACTACTTGTCTCTTGGGATCCGAACATTTTTTGCATTGACCCTTATTTATGTTGTGGTGGCATTCTTCTTTCAGGAATGTGCTTGGAACTAAATCAACCAGTATCTCTGCTTAATGTATATGGACCATGTTCGGAGAGGAAATCTTTCTGGGAAAAGTTGGCGGCTAGTGGAATTCTTAATCGCAGAAACCTTAACCTGGCGGGGGATTTAAATCTTACTTGTGGAGATGGGGAGATGTGGGGAGCGGCCACTCATTCAGATCCTCTTTCAGCATTTTTATTGAGCTCTTTAGTAAAGATGGTTTAATAGATGTTGTCCCGGATGCTTTGGTGCCAACTTGGAGGAATGGTTGTAGGGGTGTTGTCGATATTTCTAAAAGACTGGATAGAGTACTAGTGGTCAAAGATTTTTTAATAGGCACTGGTAGGTATAAATCTTCATTGGTTTGGAAGGACCCAACTTATCTGATCGAAAGGGATGTTCAGCAAAGATTCGTTAATAAGATGAAATCTATGAAGATTCAATTGAAAACATTGTCCAAAGAGCATTTAAGAGCACAGGAAGAAAATTTAACCCGCCTAGAAGGTCTGTTGACTGGTTTTCTTATGCAGGAGGCTCGAGAGCCATGTACTAGTGAAAGAGAGAATAATATCAAACTTCTGGAGACAGAGCGAGACAAATTACTTAGAGAAGAAGAAGAAATATGGAGACTTAGAAGCAGAGCGGTGTGGTTAAAGTGTGAGGACAAAAACACTGAATCTTTTCATAACTTTGCTAGTTACAAGAGGAACAAAAATCAAATTTGGGAGATAAGTGATGAGGAAAGTCAGATACACATTGGTGTGGAAGCTGTAAAATTTTTAAAATCTTCTTATGGAAAATTGGACGAGGAGTATATATCCAAACAGGTAAATACAACTGGACTTTTTGGCCGCTTGATTCACAATGAGGACACAGTGCTGCTAGAGAGACCGTGTACTAAACAGGAGTTGTGGGAGTTTCTTAAAGCCTTCGCAAAAGATAAGAGCCTGGGGCCCAATGGGTGGATTGTGGAGTTTTTTCTTCATTTCTT
>ML810624.1:290599-306738 GCA_009831015.1 Picea engelmannii | reverse complement strand
AATGAAGTTAATGGTTAGTTTGTATTCTTTCTATGTTTATCATCTTCATGTTTTCTTCTGAAACACTTTGTTGATGTTATACGAGCTTATGACAAATGCTTTTGTGCTGAGAAGGTTGCTTTAAAGGGTTTTTAGTAATCTTTTCCACATTGGTGTTTCTTCTCCTTAAATATTATTTGGAATGATTTCTAGATAAAGGTTTATTCTTATGATGTTTAAGGACATTAAAAACAAGATTTGTTATTGGTGGATTTATCAGTTTTGTTTTCCCCTTCTCTCAAAATACTTCACTTAAAATCTTGAGTTGTTAGCCATTAGTTTTATTTACCTGGCTTGTTGCACCTAGGTAATTGATCCTAACATATCAGATCATTATTCCCTTTCAATTCAAGAAAGGATCCTAACAGATCAGTAACTCATCAGCTCATACAGAATCTGACATCTAGTTCATAAAGAACTAGTAACCTCTGGTTGGCACACTAGGAAACCGATCCATAGTGACCAGACATATAATCACAAGGATTAGGTGATGTAGTGTGCACACACTACTCATCTAGCCCAAGGCTAGTTAACATCACTAACCACACAAGTTGGCCCACCATCTTGAAAAGTTGGGTAACTCACCAGCCCCGAAGGCTTGTCATCTGCTGACCTTGTGCGAGGTCATGATGACTGGTGCCATAGTGAGTAATGTGTCTGTGAATGACTATATGTTGCCACTGTCATATGTTGATGTTCTTACCCTGGAATTGCATATGTAACTCGTCACTCCCTCTTACTAGGAAATTCCTTCTAGACTACACCAAGCTTGTCTCTGAAGTACACAAAATTCACTCTCAACAGAGGCTTGGTCAACACATATGTTATATGCTCATCTGTAGAAGTATACTAGAGCTTCACTACTCCCTTATGCACCATATCTCTCATGTAATGGTACCTGATCTTGGTATACTTGGGCGTGTCATGAAACATCGGGTTCCCTGACAACCTCGCACAACTTTGGTTGTCTCACCAGATACAAGTTGCCTCTAACTCGAGATCAAACAATCTTGCAAGCATCTTTCGAAGCCACAATGCTTCATTGTTGGCTAAATAAGTTGCTATGTACTTAGCCTCAGTCGTACTAAGAACCACACTAGTTTGTTTCCTTTTGAACCATGAGATCATAGTTGATCTCATACTAAAGCAACATCCATATGTACTCTTTCGGTCTACAACACTAACGGCCCAATCTGAATTAGTAAAGCCTTGCAGGATTATCTCACTATCTGAAGCATATTTGAGTCCATAGTCAAGTGTACCTTTCAGGTACCTCATCACATGTTTTGTTGCAATCAAGTGAACATGTCTCGACTCAACCATGTACTGACTCGATGTGTTCACTACAAAACATATATCTGGCCTCATGTTCGTTAAGTAAATGAACCAATCATTTGTCTATATATGGTGCCATCCATTGTCTCTGAAGATGTATCACTCAATAAATTCATATTTGTCAACGTTGGTGTAGGCATGTCTTTACAATCCATCATTTTGAATATCTTCAGAATCTCAACGACATATTTTCCTTGGTTAAGAAAAATCTCACTCGGTCTCTATGATACCTCTAGACCTAAGAAATAATGCATTATACCCAAGTGTTTCACCTCAAACTCTGTAGAAATCTTCCTCTTACTCTCATTGATGAGTTTCTCGTCTCCTGTGAGAAACAGGTCATCCACATATAATAGTAATATCAGTGCTCCACCATCCATAACCTTTTAGTAAAGGTTGGAATCTTCTTTACTCTTGGTAAATCCCAAGATCATCAGGAAAACATCAATTCTATCGTACCATGCCCTAGGTGCTTTCTTTAATCCATACAAGGATTTCTTCAATCTACACACATGTGTCTGACTTTCATGTGTCTCAAAACCTTGTGGTTGCTCCACATACACTTCCTCTTATATTACACCATTTAGAAAACTTGTATTCACATCCATCCAGTGTACCTTCCACTTCATTACAGTAGTTATCACAAGTGTAGCTCTAATTGAAGTGTATCTCGCCATAGGAGAAAATGTCTCCTCGCAATCTATTCCTTCTTTCTGGGAGAAACCACGTGCCACGAACCTTGCCTTGTACTTCTCGACATTGCCATCTGTTAAATGCTTTGTCTTGTAAATCCACTTGGAACTTACCACTATCTTCTCTTTCGATCTTGGAACCACATCCCAAACATCATTCTTTACAATGGACTGGTACTCTTCAATCATGGCATCCTTCAATTCTTTCTTCTCTTCATCCTCTTCATAACTAGTAGGCTCAACATCAATAATGTCACTTAACAAAGCCACGTAACTAGAGTATGATTTTGGTCTCTTTCTTTCTCTGAAGGATCCATCTGGAGCACCATAATTCTCTGCATCCTAAATAATTTATCAATCACAATTTGGTATTCTCTTCTTAGTATTCATCTCTCAAGATGAATCTGCGGGTCTCTTTGGTTCTTCCACATCATGATATTCTCGTACAACAACATCACCTGCATTTGTATCTACAAATTTGGGAACTACAGGTTCTTCATCATGGATCTCATATGAATGATTCTATCTCGATCTACTAAAGGTAGTATCCTCATCGAAGGTGACTTCTCTATTAGTCTCAATATTTTGTTGACCAAGGATGTAAACTTTGTATGCCTTTGATGTCTCACTATATCCAAAAAATATACCTTCTTTCCTGAAGGGTCCAACTTCAATCTCTTGTCCTTGGGGACATGGACATATATTGTACAGCCAAATATCCTTGGGTCGTTGACTTATGGATTTTCACCTGTAAACATTTATTCTGGTCTCTTGTTTCCAAGTACACGGTGGGGAATTTTGTTCTCCACATAAACTGTGGTACTCCTAGCTTCTTCTGCCCACAGATGCATCGGTAAGTCTTGATCATGAATCATGGCCTTCACTGCTTCCATGATTGTTCGACTCTTTCTTTCTGCCACACCATCATGTTGAGGATTGTAGGGAGTAGAGAGCTCCCTATTAATCCCAACTTCCTTGTAGAATGCCTTGAATTCATCTGATGTGAATTGTCCTCCATTGTCTGACCTTAATATCTTTATCTTTTTTTCAAACAAGTTTTCAACAAGTGCCTTGAATTCTGCTAAGTGAAGTCATTGACATTGGTCCACACACGTCTGAATGTATGATGTCCAAGACTCCTTTAGCTTTTCTATCACTACTAGGAAATGATTTCTTCACGTACTTGCCTTGTGTGCATCCCTTACATATACCTTCATGATTCATCTGGATTTCTAACAAACCTATCACCATCTTGCTCACGATCGGTAGGGATTTGTAATGTATGTGAGAAAATATTCTATGTCAAACCTCACTTGGAGTAATTGTATTATGTACTAATGTTCAAACTGAATGTCCCTTTAACTTGTATAGACATCCTTCTTGAACACCAATCACTATAGGGTCATCAATAGATTTTCCTTTTGTCCACATGTGGAATTCACCATCAATGAAAGCAACTATGAATCCTTTCTCATCCAAACTTGAGATAGAAAGGAGATTCTTCTTCAAACCAAGTACATAAAAAGCATCCTTCATCTTCATAGGATTTATGGAATCCAACTTGTAATATTCTTCTCCTACTCCTTTAATGGGATACTAATAGTCATCACCGAGCTTCACCTTGTGGGGTGAATATTTATGAACTAATTCTGAGAAAGAATCCTTCTAACATGTCATGTGCTTAGAAGCACCACTATCAATGAGCCATGTGTCACTTCCATGAGTAATTGTTCCTGTAAGAGATAAGATCAATACATATTCTTCACTTGAGTCATCTTCTTTGGTTCTTTCATGATCAATTTCATCATCTTCTGCAGCATGACCATGATGTATTTTATACTTTCATTTTCTAACCTGACCTTTTGAGTTGGAACGGTTTATTGCAATGTGTCCTATCTTCTGACAGATGTAGCATCTGTAATTTGATAAATCCTTCTTAAACTTATGTGTCTTTTGTAACCCATGAGGCTTCTTGTGTGAGTGAACCTCTTTATTTCTCTTTCCTTTTCGGGTATGTGTTGCTAGAGCTTAATTTTGTTCATCGCCTAGTTTATCTTCTCTTGTTGCCATTCTAGCTTATTCCTAAGTGCAATCATCCCATAGTCTGTTAAAATTTGTTATCTTTCTTCTTTATCAGATTCCTTGAATGAATTATTCCCAAGATCTAGGGAGACCATTCAATGTAGTCATTACTAATCTAGCTTCTTCGATTGTGTCCAATGGATTCAAATTGTTCTTTGATTTGAGATACCCGTGTGAAGTATGATTGAATAGTTTATGAACTCTACATCTTCACACTCTTGAGTTGTGTCCTCAACGTCATCCTTTGGTTGATATTCTTTCCCTCATATAAGAAAGATAGGGCATCAAACATTTGCTTGGGAGTTGTAAATGATGAGACATGAGGGATCAAATGATCCCTTATAGAATCAACAATGATTCTCTTTTCCTTAACCAAGTTATTTGTGTACTTTGCCTTGGCCTCATCTTCGTCAGTTATGGAACTTATTCTTTCATGAAATATTCTAGATCATTATATTCTAGAATGAGCATCACTCTATACTTACATGCTCGGAAGTTATCAACACCCGCAAGCTTCTCATCAAGCTTGGTACTGGGAGCCATCTTTTCCTTGAACAGAAATACAATAAGAAAATGAAAAAATTTCAAAGAAGGGTTTTGAACTTACCATAGAGTGTGATATGCGAAAGTGCATTGCTCCAACTTCAATCTGCAACTGCCAAGACGTCTTGATCTAGGTTTTATGAGGAAACCCTAATTTTTCAACTTGAAAATTTTGGAATTCTGATGCAGGGAAAGGGTGTGCCCTTCTTAAGGGAACTCCTTGATGGATTTATCTTGACCAATGTCCTTTAGAAAGTGGGAGAAATCACCTTCTAGGGTTTCTCTGCAATTGTTAGCAGTTGCTGCAGTGGCAACACAAACAACAGTGTTTCCAATCTTCGTCAAACTAAAAACTAGACCCAGGGAAAGATGTGTTAGGGTTAGGAGAGTCTTCATATGGTCTTGATTTCCTCAACGAGTCCTTCTATACTGTGAAGATGGATTCTTTCAGGACCACTCTGATTTCATGTTAAAAATTCACTTAAGCAGTTAAGTGTATTCAATATTCTTTAACTTTTAACAATTAGAACAATAATTGCATGCATAGGTTGTTGATATTATAGTAGTTGTGGGAGGTATTAACCTCTACGTGTAACCTTTGATGAGACTAGAATATTTCGGGAAGCAAGAGAAACCCTAAACAGATGTGTGAGAACCCTAGAAGACATGTCGGCTCTGCAGAATATATAATATTAAGGTATTATACTCCAGGAAGACAAGTCAGCTCCATGGGAAAAAGATAAACAAAAAATATATTTATCAGAAAGTCAGGTCGGCCCAGCTAGAAAAGTCATTGGACATATTAGTATAAATAGAGGATGTCTTGGCTCATTTTTTCACTCTCTCTCACCCAGAAAACCAGAAACAGTGTGCAAGTTTGGAGAAGAAGTGTAGTTGCAGCGACTGCAACTGGGATTTTTGGTCTTTGGTTATGGTTTGGAATTTCTACCTTGGTTATGGTTTGGATTCTTTGTTTGGTATGTTATCTTTGGAGATAAGTAATCTACTTTGGTTGGCTATTGGTTCTAGGGTTTTCTTACGGAATTATTTTGTTTGTCAAGGTTAAAGGTGCTCGGAGGTGACTATGTGCCTATGGTTGTGTGACAGTATTGCTATATTGTCTAGGAAAAACAAGAACATATCTTTTATTCTAATAGGTTATGGGATCACACTAACTTCAGAAAGTATAACCACTGGAAGATAGATTGGGAAGTTATTTGTTAAATCTTGTTGTGGCACCAGTTACAATGGCAGTTGGGTTTTCTAATTATGAAGCTGCAACAAACACTAACCCTTGTGTTCGGGCACTTCTGGTGAAGAATTTGACCTAATTCCTTGACATCCTAGTGTGACCTAGCCTAGTGCACCTCTTGGTACCCTCGGCTAGAAAAAACATTAGGTTTGAATATTTTGTCAAAGTCAAAGTCAAAGTTTGACTGGTCAAAGTCAAAGTCAAAGGTTTACTTCTGTTCAAATTGATTTTGTGATCAAAGTTGAAACTTTAGAGTTTCTAGCTTGTTCTAATCATTGAATCTTCTGATTGAGTTTATAATCTCTTCTTATCAAGATGATATCTAGTTTCAAATTGGAAGACAAGTTAGACGATGCTACAAGGTTTCAAAGGTATGCACTTGTATATATTATCCAAGTAATATCATCTAGAAAAACATGAATGCATTTACAGGGAAAGTACTAGAGACCTTGTCCAAGTTGTAATATTGGATTCAATGCATTCAAGAGAACAATCACACCCTACATAGCAGTCGAGGCTTCATGTTCAAGTTTTGATCAAATTTTTAAGCTTAAAATTTGATTATATCAAGGGTGATAGTTGCTACATTACAAATTGTGAAAACAGTCTTTAAAAGGTTCTATTATTTCTAGGTGCAATGAATACCTAACTGCATATGAATAACATTGATATAGATGCTTATTGTAATTTTTTGCAAGATAAACTAACATCTCCTCTAGAGAGATATTTTTTTATTTGCTCTTGTTGTTCTTGTTCCTAGCAGGTACCCTTGTGAAATATGTTTGATGAACAATATTTGTGAACGATGTTATAGAAGAAGTTTATTAGGATGATACCACTTCCATATGGATAGCAATCAGAACAGATAGAAACAAACTTAAAGAGATTTAGAGGATTCAAACTAAGAGGAAGACAGTAATCAAAAGGAAACTAGAACAGGCTTGTGACACTTTGCAGAAAGCAAAGAGAGTTGCAGCAGACAGAAGCATGGACTCTCTCAAATGGAGAGAGTTGATCACAGAATTCCAAAAGAAGAGCATGCATATTGCTTATTCGTGCATGAAGTTGGGATTAGGATGGAGCTAATCCCCAATGATATGATCCATTGAAGAAGAATCCATGAAGACTATGAAGTATTTATCCATGTTCTTTATTGGAATTAGTAGTGATTCGAAAAGAAGCTTTGAGTATCCTTGGTTGTCCATCTGCATTTCTATGACGAAAGGAAGAAGTTGGAATCTTCGGGAAGGAAGGGCATGGAATCTATATAAGACTCTATGAACCCCAAAGTTGAAGAACATGAATATTCCAAGAAAGAAAGAAAGGCCAGAACAACCAATTGAACTAGTTATTATGCTGAGAATCATAAGATTACCAGCATGGTTTGAACACACTAGAAGCAGTCAAGCAGAAGGAATGGAAGGAAGTTGTGATGAAGAACAATGTATGTGAGAAATTGTGAAAAATACTTATAAATGGAAGCATTGATAGATACAAGGTGAGACTCAGGGATAGAAGGTTCTCCCAGAAGGAGGGAGAAGACTATGATGAAAGCCTTGTTCCAGTAACCAGACATACCTCTACCTGAGCCATTATATCTCTTGCAGTATCCATGGGTTGGAGTTTACATTAGTTGGATGTAAAAATTGTTCTTCTCAATGGAGTAATTGAAAAAAAAAAAACATATGTAGAGCAACCTCAAGGTTTAGAGGTATACCAGAAATAAACCCATGTATGCAGATGGAAGATGACCTTGTGTGGATTCAAGCAACTTGGTGTAGAGCCTCTCATGTACCACAGAAGCATAGTGAAAACTTCCTATGACAGAGGAAGTGTATTGAAATGGTTCTTTAGAAGTCTGGGATGATGGATTGAAAATACATGGAAAACTCCCATGATGATAGATCTGAAGAAGTTGAGAGACTCTAATCCAGTAGACTCATCCATGTATCGACAATTGAATGACTAGTTGAGGTATTTGGAGAATACTCAGCAAGATGTTTGTTTTGTTGTGAAAATAGTTCGAGGTGAACCTAGCCATGAAGAATTGAATAATTGCAAAGCATGCCTTGAAATGTCTTTGTGGGACATTTGAGTTATGATATACAACTGCATGGATTTATCAATTCAGATTGGGCATGAATTGCAGATGACAGCAGAAGTGCTTCTTGGATATGTTTCAGTTCAAGAGCTTTGCCACGATGTCATGGGATAGCAAGAAACATAATTTTGTTGCACTCAGCACTGCAGAAGCATAGTATATTGCATCTTGTGATGCTTGTACAGAAGCAATGTGGCTCTGTAAGTTGGTTTCTAGACTGTTTGATCAAGGTTTGGATTTCATCGTGATATATTCTGATAATCAGAGCTCTGTGAAGCTTTCAGAGAACCCGATGTTCCATGTCAGGTCAAAGCACATTGAGATCAAGAAGAGTCCATAGGGGAGAATTGGTTCTCCAGTATATCTCCAAAGATGAACAGATAGCAGATATTTTGGTAAAGCCTATGTCCAAGATGAAAAGTTTGCATACTTAAGGGACAAGCTAATAATCATGGACATGAATTCCTTATTGGAAAATAAAGAGATTACTCCCAGGTTGGGAGGGAGAACTAATATATTATTGATTTATGGGAAGTCATTTTCTAGCTCAAAAATTGGTCCAGGTTGGGAAATCACCTTCCATTCTGGAAAGTGGCCCAATATTTCTAACGGACAGGCATTTTCCAGTTTGGAAAATGGTCCAGATCGGACAGTAATTTTCGTAATGAAAATGGTCCAATAGTTTTATTATGTACCATAGAGAGTGATTCCCCTTATGGCCAGTGTGGGGGAATAGTCTAGGATAGTGATTCTTCTTGTCAGTCACTCTGATTAGTAGTCAAGCATAATGGTCTGCGTCTCTGGGCAGTCATTCTTTCGAAGTTCACATCTGTGAGAAGTTTATGGTCTTTTATAGGAGGTTGGTGCAGGATAGTCATTTCCATAGGAAATTTTCCAAACAGTGATTCCCTAGGGCAAACTCATTTTCTCCTGGATGCACTGTGATTAATGTTGGAGGCCCAGTTAGGTGAATGGTCCACGTTCAGCAATCAGGGACATAGATTCCCTAGGGTAGACTCATTCTCTCCAGGTTGCAATGTGATTAGTGCCGGAGGAATGGCCCAGTTAGGTGAATGGTCCATGTTCAAAAATTAGCGACAATTATTCTTCTATGCTTGGGAAGAATAGTCTAGATATCCCATGGCTGATTTTTTTTACTTTTCGAGGGTAGATGCTCTTCTAGATCTCACAAATGTGAGTAGAGGAATGGCCCATATGACTCGGTTTGTATCATGATATTGTTTATGCAGGTTGATATCAGATGATATGATTATTGTGTAGACTATATGTCTCTAGACAATAGTTGTATGCTACAGTGGTGGATGTTCTCCACTGGTAGTGACTATATGTCACTGGTTAGTAGTCGTGTACTACTAGGAGTGGTTTTTTACCACTGGGTAGTAGTTGTGTACTACTATGGATAGACATAGTTGTGTTCTATTGGATGGAATTGTAGCAGTTGCATGTTATTATCTGATTTCCAGCTAGATGGATAGTCAGTGTGTTGGTGGACAGGCATTCTCCCTGTGGATAATAGTCCAGGATGATAGATTGTTGACGTATCATGGACTAGTATTTTCCTAAGGCACAGGTTGTGGACCGATTAGGAAAATGGTTCAGGACCGATATTTTCCTAAGGCACGGTTATTGGCCCGATCAAGTTGAATAGTCTGCCCCCTAAGGACATGATGTCCCGATTAGGGTGGTTGATATGGAACCAATATTTTCTAAGGCATATGGGTAGATATGGATCTCTATGGTACATATGACCCGATTAGAAAATATCTTGAGACTAAAATTTCTGTAGGAATGGTCTCTGTAGCCCATGGCGTGGATTTCAACATCTGTCGGGATAGTCATTCTTCTAGGACGTATATCTGGATTAGAAGAATGGTCCTTGCACCACTCTGATTGAGTGAGTGACTTATTCGGCATCATGCTCGATTACTCAGATGGAGTATGGCTTTGAGAGATGATGCAGTTGATGTTATCATATGTTACTGATAGTGGTGATGTTACTCGTTAATTGATCTATGTGATCATGAGATAGCTTGTGTGGCTATGATGATGCTACCAGTTGAATGTTCTATTTCTGCTCAAGACCATTGTTTTTAATACATTCCTAGCTAGAAGTGAGTGGTCATATTATGGTAGCTGCAAGAGGTATTAACCTCTACGTGTAACCTTTGCTAAGACTAGAATATTCTGGGAAGCAAGAGAAACCCTAAACAGATGTGTGAGAACCCTAGAAGACATCTCGACTCAGCAGAATATATAATATTAAGGTATTATACTCCAGGAAGACAAGTTGGCTCCACAAGAAAAAGATAAACAGAAAATATAATTACCAGAAAGTCAGGTCACCCCAGCCAGAAAAGTCACTGGATAGATTAGTATAAATAGAGGACATCTTGGGTCATTTGTTCACTCTCTCTCACCTAAAAAACCATAAACATTGCGCAAGTTTGGAGAAAGAGTGCAGTTGCAGCTACTGCAACTGGGATTTTTGGTCTTTGGTTATGGTTTAGACTTTCTACCTTGGTTATGGTTTGGATTCTTTGTTTGGTACGCTATCTTTGGTTGGCTATTGGTTCTAGGGTTTGCTTCCAGAATTATTTTGTCTGTCCAGGTTAAAGGTGCTCGGGGGCGGTTGCGTGCCTATGGTTGGGTGACAATATTGCTATATTATCTATGGAAAAACAAGCACATCTCTTTTATTCTAACATAAGGATCATTGAAAGAAAGACATCCACATTATACACAAGATTTATCCTAGGAAACCCTCTTGGGGGAGAAAACCTAGCAAATCTTCTTCAATATAGATTTGTCAACAAGTAAAATATCTCTCTCAAGAGAGATCTCACCAAACAGAAGATAATCAAAAGATAGAACAGAAACCCTAATCAGAACAGAGTAGCACACCACTAGACCAAGATAGTCCTCCAAGAGATAACCAAAACCCTTCACCAAAACACCCTTACTCTGTAGTTGTGTCTCCTTCTAAGACTTATATACTTTTCCTTGAGAGAAAGAAATTGTGTTGTGTGTGTCCTTAAAGTGAGGTGCCAAGCCTCTTATAAATACAAGTTTATCCACCCTTAAATTAGTTCAGGGCCGACTGGTATACTTTACCCTTTCTAATTTACAATTGAATTTTATAAAAGCACAATAGGGTCAACTTTTACAAAGGTACAATATTGTCGACTTTACAAATATAACATAATATTAATCTTATGGTTTTGACTCGGTCTAATACAATATTGATACAATAAGAATATCTCTTGAACCTACTCAAACTTCAACATGGTTTGACCAACAAGCCACCGAATGGCATTTGTATATGAAACGAAAATTTCTATATTTAAAATCGTGATATATTGTATGTCGAGAAAAGGTCGACGAGCGGTTTTCCGAGACCTTCGTGCTACCAACAAAGTTATTTGTCACTATGCCACGGAGAATTATTTGTTAAATGGTTCTAAGTTTCTACATTTAAGTTTTATCTGTTTTAACTTCAAGAAAATCATGCTGAAAAATCCCAACGGACGTAGGTTCGACCCCGCAACCTCCACTATATAACCAAATAATTTTTCTACTATATAACCGGAGCTTGTGGAATTTTTACCATTGCGCCACAAGCTTGTAATTTAAAGGATTTGTTATGAGATTGTTATTATACGAAATTGTTTCCTGTGTAATTTGAAGAAGTGAGGTTTTGAGGCCTTTTCTTGGTAGCACGAGAGTAGGGGGCAACATGAGAGTAGGGAGTGGCTTTCTAGAGTGCCAATATTGTTGTAGTAGGCATGAAGACATGTTATTACATATTGGAGATCCATTGTAATGTAATAAAGAATTTGAAGTGTTTCGCATTATAATAATGGAGCAGTTGCGCAATTGAAGAGGACTGGGAGATGTAGCCCAAATTTGGTGAACTTTATTATCAACTTGTGTTTTTGTCTTTCTATTGTTCATTTCTTCAGTTTAGCCTTTCAATTGTTCACTAACATTTAAAATATAAGCTAAGACAATTTACACTTCAAATTATTTACAAATCAGTGAGAGGATTTTCAGATCACTCGCCAATGGCTTCATGTTGATCACGGATCTAAGTGATCCTCATGAGGTAGCTAACCATTGTGTCTGAGGTATACATATCAACTACCCTAAGTCAGTGCCTCAAGATCAACTTTCGACTTGTATTCCCGCTTTAGTACAAACCTACCAAAGCATCATACATGTATTTTATTGTCTTCTTCTCTAATATGTGAGGAATCAGATGATCTTTTACGGAGTCCAAAAATACCCTCTTGGCTTTCACTTCCTTCTTCTTATGAGTTGTGAATTCATGTGGATCAACAGGACTTGGAACCACACCCTCAACATACTCTTTGAGGTCATTCTCGTCCAAAAAAAGGAGAACCCTAGCCTTCCAAGCCTGGAAATTTGTTGTCCCTTCCAACCTATCTTCAATTTTCAAAGTGTTCACCATTGTGACCTACCCAAAATAAAACAAGAAATATGCAACAACAAAATTGTTGTACCACCAATTTGTAGCAACAAATTTGTAGTTGTTTGTATATCGATAAATGACTCCCTCTCTTTATTCAAAGCCTCGGCTCTGATACCATGTCAATTTTTCATATGCAACTAATTTCAAAGATGAAAATTACTTCCAAGTGATCCAAACAGTAAACCCTAGCTATTATCACTGAACAATTTTACACTAAAATTATTCACTGAAAATTACAACAACGGAAACAACAAAATCATAGATAATTCATCCATGCACATGAGATACAAAATTTGTGTTTTGTAAATTATCAAATTCATAAATTTCTGAGTGCAAAATCGATGCTCTGAACTGTCACAAAATCAGCAAATTTAAGGACAAAACCAGTCCTCTCAAAAACCACAAAATCAACAAAATTCCCAGGACAAATCCCAACTTACAAATTTCTTCCAATTGTACATGTACAGCCTGTTGACATCAGTCGTACGGCTACTGACATCAGCCTGTACAGACCAGTTTTTTCCTAGAAAATCCTGTCATATGACCTCGGACGTACGCAACTATCTCTACTAAGGCCCGCGTACATATGTGACTATATCCATTGAAACGTTTGTACATATGTGATTGTCTCCACTGAAACCCATGTACGTGTACACAAATATTATACAAACACTTCATACGAATCACGTGACTTCTTCCCTTCTATGAGTGTTCCGCACATGCGGCCTCCTTACCTCATATGTGTGATTTCCTTATCAAGAACAAAAAATAGAAGATCCATAAACCTAGGCCAGATTTGTCAAAGTTGTAGAAATTCCCTTGCTGAAATCACCAAGCCTTCTAGCACAAGTGCTCACTCACTTATGTTAACTCCATAATCTCACAAAGAGATTGTCACAATATCTCCTCTCCTTATATAGGAGTCTAATGTGAGTTTAGAATCCTTTAGCTTACTCTAAGGAGTTCTTCAATAAACTCAACATTAAATCAGAATATTTTATTCTTCCTTGTGGGTGTGAAGACCCTACATAAGCCCACAAAGCCTATCATCAAACCCATGAAGCCCAAACACATATCGAAGAGAATTTTCACTAAAACGAAAGTGTAATCTGGTGCCAACAAATATTCTCGCATGTCTAACACTAATACCACTTGTGGGAATACCATCCAAAGCTACAAAACATCACACCTCTGTGAAGGACACAAGGGTTTCGTCATGAACATCTTCACTCTGAATCCATAATAAGATACATATAATGATAATTGATTGTAAAATAATGATGATATTACAAGGATAGGGCCTACCTATATATATTATCTTTATGGTTTTATGAAGAGTCATGACCGTTTATTACATGAATGTTTAATTACTACTACATATTGAAAATTTTGTGACGAAAGTACTTTTTCGTCGCAACATGCAAGAGAGAAAGTTCATTTTTTTTAAATCCACCCTGTATTCGACGCAGGTAGTTTGACCAAATTATTATGGTCAATTTTCATCGCCAGAGCGACGACTATACTTTGTCCGTCGCAAGAGCGACGTATGACTTAACCTTAAAATTGACCGTTAAAAATGACCTAAAATAAATAGGTAAAAAAATAAATATTTTTAGGTCACTGTCATTGCAATAGCGACGACAATGACCTAAAATTGCACTATAAATATTTGACGATCCAAAGATGTTGCGACAATCTTGCTATAACAACGATGGTTCCGAAAGGGTATTTTTGTGTGGAAGAATGTCGCGGAATGTTATTAGAGGTGGGGAAAAAAGTAAAGCGGGTGAAAAGGGTGATGGTAGATGTTATTGCCCTTGTAAAAAATGTTGCCTCAGACATCCCATAAGAATTTTAATAGAAACAGTTGCAAAACATTGTAGGAAATATGGTCACATTGATGGCGGATCGAATGAATATCGTCCCATGGTAATTAGCTATATATTCATTATATTTTTTTATTTTGTCAAATTTATATAAAATTATATATATGTATATATATTGTTTGAATGTTTGTTATAGTATACACTAATTTTGCATGATTGTTTGTAATTATAAAGTTAGAGTTGCCCTCTAACTTTCCGTAGAATATTTCACTAAGTATTAGTAGAAATGATGTTCTACAAGCTGAGGAACATCATCATGACCAAGCAAATGAGGATCTCATGGAAGAAGATGATGGGACAAATCAAGTTAATGATCCCATGGAAGAATATTATGGGACAAATCAAGTTAATGATCCCATGGAAGAAGATGATGGGACAAATCAAATGATCCAAGATTTGTTTTCGCAGCCGGATGAGGATGGGGAAAATGTTGGTATTTATGATGAACCTCTATTAGAAAAGGCAAATAAATGACTTTATGAAAGATCAAGAGCAAATATTTTCTCCGCTACATTGTTGCTAGTGAACTTAAAGGTTATGAATAATTTGTCGAACACTAGTATGACACAGATACTAAGTTATGTAATATGTTTCATCTCATACTATACATAAATGTTGATTTTTTTTATTTGTTTTTAGTGTTAATTAATGTGTAAAATAAGAATGAAATTTTTACGATTAATACTCTTACATTAACTAGTTGTTTGTTATGGTGTAGATCGTTAGGTGAATTTTTGTTACCATCGTCAAATATTTTACCTCGCACATATTGAGGTTTGTATGACATTATGAAAGACATTGGAATGGATTATCAAACTATAGATGCATGTCCTAATGACCATATTATATATTATGGACAACATGCTTCAAAAATCGAATGTCCGCAATGTCTTATCAGTAGATATCGAACTGATCAAGTAACAAAAAGGGTTCCTCGAAAGGTTCTTCGTCATATTCTCATAATTCCATGTTTGCAGCGATTGTTCAGGTGTGAAAGCATAGCACAATTTATGGATTACCATGCACATAATAGAAGTGGAGATGATGTTCTTCGAATGCATGTCGATGGTTCTGCATTTAGGGAAATTAAGGAAAAATGGGCAGATTTCAAAGATGAACCTCGTAATGTTAGGCTTTCATTGGCATCTGACGGTGTTAATCCATTCGAAGAGCTTAGGTCTATTTGCTCAATGTGGCCTATTTTTGTTATCAACAATAACATTCCTCCTTCGATGTCAATAAAGAGGCAGCACACAATGTTTACAATAATTGTTCCAGGTATTTGTTTACATTAATTTTTTGAATTTAACATTTTCATTTGTTTCAATTTTTGCATAATATATTTTGTTTATTTATTTAATTATATATATTACATGATATCATTCCTTTAGTAATTATGTGTAATTTCAAACAAATATTAGGTAAGTACCAGGTTAAAGATATGAATGTATATATAGAGCCTATTATCGAAGAGCTACTAAAGTTATGGGCTGGCATCACAATGTATGACATATGTAAACCAATCGGGGAGAAGAAATTTAAATTATGTGGAATAATTTTATGGACAATTCATGATGCCCCTGGACTAACACATTTTTGTGGTATGTATAAGCATTCTAATATTACGCTTTAATACTATATAATATTTTAATGTTATCATGGTGCATGTTTACTTTTTAAATAATCTCATCGTATAATT
>ML810624.1:229488-242522 GCA_009831015.1 Picea engelmannii | reverse complement strand
GATGATCTTTTACACAGTCCAAAAATACCCTCTTGGCCTTCACTTCCTTCTTCTTATGAGTTGTCAATTCTTGTGGATCAATGGGACTTGGAACCACACCCTCAACATACTCTTTGAGGTCATTCTCTTCTATAAGGAGAACCCTAACCTTCCAAGCCTAGAAATGTGTTGCCCCTTCCAACTTGTCTTCAATCTTCGAAGTGTTAACCATTGTGACTTTCCCAGAACAAAAGAAGAAATCTACAACAACAAAACTATTACCACCAATCTGTAGCAACAAATTTGCAGTTGTTTGTGCTTCAAGAGATGACTCTCTCTCTTTCTTTGAAACCTCATCTCTAATACCATGTCAATTTTCCATATGCAACTAATTTCAAATCTAAAAATTACTTCCAAGTGATCCAAACAGTAAACCCTAGTTGTTATCACTAAACAATTTTACACTAAATTATTGACTGAAAATTACAGCAATGGAAACAAGATCATAAATAAATCATCCATGCACATGAGACAAGAAATTTTTTATTCTGTAAATTTTCAAATTCATAAATTTGTGAGGGAAAAATCAGCCCTCTCAACTGTCACAAAATCACCAAATCTAAGGACAAAACCAGTCCTCTCAAAAACCACAAAATCAACAAAATTCTCGGGACAAATCTCAACATACAAATCTGCTATGACTGCACCTATACGACCTACTAACATCAACATGTATAGACCGGTTGTTGCCCAGAAAATCATGTCGTACAACCTCGGACGTACGTGATTGTCTCTATTGAGGCCTGCGTATATACTGTTAGAAAAACAGGATCGTGAAGCAATAAAATAAAACAAATGCGAAAATAAAACACAGAAGATACACAATACAATAGAGACACAGGGATACGTGGTTCACCCAATGTGGGCTACGTCCACCAGAGAAATTTTCAAGTCATTCTTTTATTATTATGCAGCAAATGAAGGGATACAACCTACAGCACACCCATTGTAACTTCCTCTTCTTTCTCTCACAATCTCCTCTCTCATAATACAATATTCACAACGATACATAGCCGCAATACATTTCTCTCATAAAAGAGGGTTGTCTTCTAGAGCAAAAACCCCTAACATAACTTCTACTATCAAATCTGTGACATTATAATGAACGGTCCATATTTACAATGAAATTACAATATACATTTACAAGGCAATTTTTCCTTCGGGGGCTTTGCCCCCGAACCCCCCTCTACACTCCCCCACATGGTGGAGTGTACATTTTTCCGAGGTGTAAAGTCTTCATGGGGTATAAACACAGCTGAAAACAAAGACCTCTGAATCAGGAAGATAATCAAGCTCCACAACCAAGCATCTCTCACTTGGAGACTTATCTCAACAACTCTATCGTTGTTATATACGCTGGACTATGATCCTTCTTGAACCTAGCAAATTTCTCATCATCATCTTCATTCTTGAAGACTAATTGAAACTAAGAAGGAACTCAGTTTTTCCCTGGTTACTCCCTTTGTTAACATGTCTGCAGGATTCTTGCTAGTGTGTATCTTTTCCAACTTCAAATGTCCATCTTCCAAGACGGATCATATGAAATGGTACCTGAGCTATATATGCTTAGTCTTCGAATGGAAGTCTGAGTTCTTTGCAAGATGAATAGCACTCTCACTGTCACAATACAACCTGCTATTCTCCTGCTTCTTTCCCAATTCCTCCATAAGCATTTGTAACCAAATCATCTCTTTACTAGCCTCTGTAGCAACAACATACTCTCTCTCTCTCTGTTGTTGAAAGTGCAACAACCTTTTGCAGTTTCGAAATCCAACTTATTGGTGTTCCACCTACAGTAAAAACATACCCTGTGGTGCTCCTCATGTTATCTTTATCATCTTCCATATCTGAATCAACATATCCATGTAGAACAGTGTATGAACCTTCAAAACATAATGCATGAGTAACAGTACTTCTCAAATACCTGAGAATCCACTTTACTGTCTCCCAATGTTCTTTACTTGGATTGTTCATATACTTGCTCACAACTCCCATTGCATGTGCAATATCTAATCTTGTGCAAGCCATCGCATACATCAAGCTGCCAACTGCTGATGAATAAGAGACCCTGAACATGTATTATATCTCCTCATGTGTCTTGGGACACATTTTCTTAGTTAATTTGAAATGGTTGGTCAAAGGTGTACTAACTAGTTTTGCATTCTGCACTCTAAACCTCTCCAACACCTTCTCTATGTACTCACCCTAAGACAATGTCAATTTGCGATTTTTCCTTTCTCTTATTATTCTCATACCAAGGATTTTCTTTGCAGCACCCAAATCCTTCATCGCAAATGAATTAGCTAATTTCTTCTTGAGCACATTTATATCCTGCATATTAGACCCTGTAACAAGCATCTCATCTGCATACAATAGAAAGATAATATAGCTTCCATTTTCTAGCCTTTTAAAATAAACACAGTGATCAAAATGACATCTACTGTAACATTGTTCTGTCATAAACCTATCAAACTTCAAATACCACTGCCTTGGAGCTTGCTTTAGGCGATAAAATTTTTTCTTCAACCTGCATATCAAATTCTCCTTCTCTTTAACCTCATACCCCTGTGGTTGCTGCATATAAATCTCTTCCTCCAAATCCCCATGGAGAAAAGTTGTTTTTACATCTAATTGTTCAAGATGTAAATATTCTACTGCCACAAGACTTAAAATAGTCTTGATTAAAGTTATTTTAACAATAGGAGAAAATATTTCATCGAAATCTATACATTTATTTTGTGCAAACTCCTTTACAACAAGTCTAGCCTTGTACCGCTTTTTTCATCCATCTTCCTTCAACTTGTAAACCCATTTATCCTGCAATGTTATTTTTCCTGCAGGCAACTGAACCAAGTCTCAAGTCTGGTTATTTACCAAGGAATCCATTTCCTCTTTCATGTCTTTCTCCCACTTCTTTTTGGTGTCTACCTGCATTGCCTCTTCATAACATTCTGGTTCACCAGAATTAGTCAATAATAAATAATACAATGAAGGAGTGTATCGTTCAGGGAGTCTACTTAACCTAGTAGATCTTCTAACAACACTTGCAGGAGTTTGAGGTACCTATTGATCTTGTTGTTGTACATTTTGAATTTATTTTTCAGTGATCTCATTGAGCACTGTGTATTCTGGGTTTTTTTCCCTGTTTCTTTCCCTGCAACTGATCTTTGTATATGACATTCTCATTGAATATGACATCTCTACTCCTAATGATTTTGTTATTTTCGTAATCTCATAAGCGATAACCAAAATCATTAACATTGTATCCAATAAAGATACACTTCTTGGATTTTACGTCAAGCTTCGTTCTATTTTCTTTATCAATATGGACAAATGATTCACAATTGAAAGTCTTCAAAAAATAATAGTTTATCTTTTTACCTGTCCATTCCTCCTCTAGAATTCTATCATCCAAAGAACTTGAAGGTCCTCTATTTATTAATTAAACAGCGGTATCTACAGCATCTACCCATAATTGTAAGGACAAACCAGCATGCAATCCCATACTCCTTGCACGCTCCATGATTGTCATGTTCATCCTTTCTAACACACCATTTTCTTGTGGTCTTCCTGGAACTGTCTTCTCTCTACAAATCTCATGGTATGAACAATAATCATCAAACTCTTTGCAGCAATATTCACCTCCATTGTCTGATCTGAGACACTTCAACCTTTTTCATGTCTCATTCTCAACCAAAGATTTTCATTTCTTAGAAGTATCAAAAACATCATATTTTTGTCGAATGCAATAAACCTAAGTTTTTTTAGTTGCATCATCAATAAAAATAACATAATAACGAGAGCCGCCAAAAAATGATCCCTGAGTTGGTCCCCATACATATGTATGCACAAGATCTAACCTTTCACTCTTCTTTTCTTTTTCAACTCTGAGAAATCTGACTCTCTTATGTTTTCTATAAACACAATACTCACAGAAATCCAAATCAATTTATTTAAGATCTGGCAATAAATTTCTTTTGTGAAGTATTTGCATCCCCTCCTCACTCATCTTTCCAAGCCTATGATGCCACAATGATGTATCCACTCCTGTATAAGCTAAAGATATAGAAGCGTCAGTATTACCATTACATAAATACAATGTACCTACCTTCTCTCATTTTGCTATCACCAATGATCATTTGCTGACCTTCCACACTTTATCTGTAAATATGGATATACAACCTTCACTTGCCAACTACCCTGTTGAAATTAGATTTTTCCTTAGATCTGGAACATGTCTTATCTCTTTCAACAACCATTGGTTTCCATTGCTTCGCTTTATTTTTACATTTCTCATTCCAACAATTTTGCATGGTGCATCATCACCCAAATAAACTTGTCCAAAATCACTTTGAACATAATATAGAGAATGTTTCCTATGGTGTGTGGCATGAAATGAAGCCCCTAAATCTACTACCCAAGACTCAGAAATATTATCTACAAAAATAATCAAAGCATCTTGTAACACATCATATGTTACATTTGCTTCCTGGTTTTTCTCCTGATGTCCATCTCTTTGTTTTTTTGGAACTCTGCAATCTTTCTTCAGATGTCCTTTCTTCCCACAATTCCAACACTCTATCTTTCCAAATCTGGATTTGGATCTGCCCTTCCTAGAATTCTCACGGTTCCCTGAGCCATTTTCTCTATCATTTTGTCTTCCCCTGTTCTCCATGTTTAACGCATTACCCGATGTCTCACTTGTGTTTTTTCGTCGCATTTCCTCACTAAGGATTACACCAACAACGTCATCAAATTTTAAAGTGTTTGAACCAGAGACAAAGTTACTTATAGCCATGACCAAGTCGTTTCAACTTTCTGGCAATGAGCACAAGACTAGAAGAGCTCTAACCTCATCATCAAAGCCCACTTTTACAAAACTTAGTTGATTAGTAACTGTATTAAATTCATTTAAATGATCTGCAACAAACCCACAATCTGACATCTTCATATTAAATAATCTCTTCACTAGAAATACCTTATTGGACGACGAGGGTTTTCATACAATTTTGTCAATGTATCCATCAGCTCCTTCGTTGTCTTTTATTTCAAAATATTGAAAGCCACCGACGTTGTCAGGCTCAGTCGTATCGTTCCTAGTGTATTTCTATCAAGAACCTCCCATTCTTCGTCCTTCATGGTCGTCGACGTCTTTGTTATCCCACCCAATGGTATGAATAGATCATTTTGATATAAATAATCTTTCATTTACATCTTCCATAACTGGTAGTTTTGGCCATTAAATTTCTCGACCCTAAACTTTCAATCTTCTGTCGTTGCTCCCACTCAAACCAGAAACTCTCTTTTCCTGCGAGTTGTATTTTGCTCTGATACCAGTTGTTAGAAAAACAGGATCGCAGAGCAATAAAATAAAACAAATGCGGAAATAAAACACAGAAGATACACAATACAATCGAGACACAGATATATGTGGTTCACCCAGTGTGGGCTACGTCCACCAGAGAAATTGTTAGGTCCTTCATTTATTATTATCCAGCAAATGAAAGGATATAACCTACAGCACACATGTTGTAACTTCCTCTTCTTTCTCTCACAGTCTCCTCTCTCAGAATACAATATTCACAACAATACATAGCCGTAATACATTTCTCTCATAAAAGAGGGTTGCCTTCAAGGGCAAAAAACCCTAACATAATTTCTACCGTTAGATCTGCGACCTTATAATGAACGGTCCAGATTTACAATGAAATTACAATATACATTTATAAGGCAATTTTTCCTTCGAGGGCCCGCTTGCCCCCGGACCCCATAGAGGGGCCCCGTCTGCACTCCCCCGCATGGTGAAGTGTACATTCTTCCAAGGTGTAAAGTCTTCATGGGGTATAAACACAACTAAAAACAAAGACCTTTGAATCAAGAAGATAATCAAGCTCCACAACCAACAATTCTCGAGACAAATCCCAACATACAAATCTGCTTCGATTGCACCTGTACGACCTACTAACATCAGCATGTACAGATCGTCTGTTGCCCAAAAAATCATGTCGTATGACCTTGGACGTACGTGATTGTCTCTACTGAGGCTCGCGTACATACGCGACTATCTCCACTTACATCTGTGTACATACGTGACTATCTCCAATGAAACCCACGTACATACGCAATTGTCTCCACTTAAACCCGCGTACATGTACAAAGATACTATACAAACACTTCATACAATTCGTGCAACTTCTTCCCTTTTGCAGTTGTTCTGCACTTGCGGCCTCCTTATTTCACATGTGTGACTTCCCTTCCAAGAACAGAAAATAGAAAATCCATAACCCTAGGCCAGATTTGTCAAAGTTGTAGAAATTCCCTTACTGAAATCACCAAACCTCCTAGCGCAAGTGTTTACTCACTTATGCTAATTGCATAATGTCACAATGAGATTGTCACGATCTCTCCTCTCCTTATATAGGAGTCTAATGTGAGTTTAAAAGCACTTAGCTTACTCTAAATAATCGTTCACTAAACTCAAGAATAATTTAATTTTCCTTGTGGGTGTAAAGCTCCTACACAAGCCCACAAAGCACATCATCAAACCCATGAAGCCCCAACACATATCAAAGAGCGTTTTCACCAAAACGAAAGTGTAATCTAGTGCCAACGAATATTCTCACATGCCCGAGTTGTCGGATCTTAAAGTGTACTCTAGTTTGCACCTTAAAGAATTTGATCCCTTTGGATGCTTGATAAAATAGAGATTAAGGTGGATTTCAGTGGTGGTTTTTTATTATAATTATTAGTATTAATTATTTGTAGTTAACATATGATGAAATCATTGTTGCCCATTTAACACGTCAACCCCATATCGGATTTAATTAAAATATTTTGTGCATTTCGAAAAATGAAGATATATTTTTTGGGGGTGGAATATGGAATTCACTTTGCTAGGGTTAGGGCTCAAAAGTGCCACTCCCCTATGCTAAATCAAATGGCAGCTACCTCACTTGTTGGTTCTCATAGATCGTTGTGTTTGGTTTGCCTCCACTGTTAGCCTCAGAAGTCACTCCTGGAATTGCTTGCAAGAGCAGAGCCCAACGCCCATCAGTTTTATGTCACGATTTAATAAATGGGGGTGATCAAATGGGTAAAGACTCAAGAAGATAAAACTTTGACTCAAGAGACCGGGCTTGGTATGTACATAGCAAGGGAGGTCTTGATCCAACTTCTGTCAATGAATGGATTAAAGGGTGACAGAGGGAAGACTTGTGAGAAGGGTGAGCAAGACTGCCTCGGGCGACAAGCCTTCAGAAACTTGAGGATGAAAAACTCAGAAGCCAAGATCCTCTTGGTCCAGAGCTTCAAGGAGTTGAAGAGTGACTCAACTGGATCCTCCAATTCTAAGTCGTTCAGCGCTACGAAAATAACAGGAACCGATTAGAAACAATGTAACTGCTACAGTGATCCAAACTACATCATCTTATAACAGCTATAACTCGACTGGATCCTCCAATTCCGAGCCTTTCTAACACAGTAAACAGAGATGAAAAGAAGCTAACATCCATAAAGTAAGAAGTCTCAAATGCCTTATACATTAACCAGAGCAACCAGCGCTTCATCAAAACTTTACAATCTGGAGCTTTTCTCAACCATCGATCCCCTTCAAAATACAAAGACTCAGTCTATATACTCAGGAAAATTCACCTCACAGAGGCATGTATAGTCACCCAAAGCTTGGTGTCCCTTCAATCAAACTCGTACTGATATATTTCTTTAAGCGCCACCTTAACTACGCATGGCCCATGTAAGGAGGGTAGCTGAGCCATTAAGTGTTGGGCTAGCGTGCGCAGACTTCTCTGTTGCGTCGAGGACTTCGGCATGGCTTCTTTGAAAAATTCGATACACAGGACTTCTTTGAGCAGACCACTTGCCAAACCCTCCATTCTCTATACTTAATGAATGAAAAGAGGTTTCAACCACCCGCTCTTGCCATCATTTACTCCAAGCGAGAAACAGTGGTGAGGTCGGACTCGATGGCGCCTGGACATCGCGAGGATCCCCTCTGTAACTGAGCTCGATGCCTTTGGCCTTCTGTACACAACTCCTTTCTTTCTCCAAGTGACCACGGGCTGTGACCACGGAGCTTTCGGCGTTCGCGAATGGGGAGGAGTTAATCCCTGCATTTAGAAATCGCGATGAGCGAAACGCCGAGACGGCTCAGTCTGGTGTCACGCGTCCTTCTGAGATCTGACGGTCCTAAAACTTACTCGACGATATTGTGGGCCTGGGTCCGAGACTCTCCCGACACCTCGTGCATCGGAATATAACGGAGCTACTCTTTGCGCCTTGGAGTCGCGATGGGCGAAACGCCGAGATGGCTCAGTTTGCCGCCAGGTGTCCCCTTTGGATGGACGGCTGAAAATGCTTTGTGATACCGCGGGCCCCACTTTCGACGCTATCGGGGTTCGAGGTTTTGCGATGTAAAACAACATGAAACTCTCGCCCCTCGAACTCTCGAATGTCGAAACGCCGACGCGACTAGATCTCGCGCCACGCGTCTTTGGATGGATGGTTGCTATTCTCCCCTACACATAATATGGGCGCGATCTAGTTTGTTAACTTCGGCGCAACTTCCCTATTTGCGATCTCCCGCCAACCGTTGATCTGCTCATATAGTTGGATCTGGACCGTTGACACTATAATCCTGCCCGCTCGCTTGATTTTAAGTCCGAAAAGGACATTTTCTGTGCGTTGCACTTGGGCGCTCCTCCTGCAACCTGCCGACCTGGGTGTCCTGATGCTGAAGACAAGTAATGTTGCCAACATTAGGCTCCATAGGGGATAGAGTCGTCCCTGTGATACTCTAAGGACTCAATTTGTAGTTCCAGTGCCTTGTTGTTGGGCTATGGAGTCATTTATTAAGCCGAAACAATAAAAGTGAAAACAAAGAACAGAAAGGACAATATTTACAAAACACAAAAGCCACCGTAGGCTCAGACAAAACATTTTTTAAGAAAATGCCCATTTACTGGGCTGCTGAAAGCTTCTCCGCCTTCTAAATCATGTAGCCGATATGTGTTATTCGAGAAAACCTCAGATATTTTGAAGGGCCCGATCCATAGGGCTTCAAATTTGTCATGCTTGCCCTTATCTTGTTTAGGAGCATCCCATTTCAGCACCAGGTCTCCTATCTGGAACCGCTCCTTCTTGGCCTTCTTATCAAAACCCTGTTTGATCCTCTGTTGATGGTCCTGAATTATGTCCATTGCCTGCTCCCTGGCCTGGTGGACCTCCACTAGCTGATGAATCCTTTTGATCATGTCATCAGGCTCCTCCTGATGGTCCTGGAGGAATTTTGCTACAGGAATGGCTAAATGAGAAGGGAAAACAGCCTCTGCTCCAAAGACTAATTGCAAAGGAGAGACGCTGATAGATCTCTTTGTGGTCACTCGGTCGGCCCATAGAGCAAATTTTAATCTGGAATGCCAGGCCTTCTTGTTGTCTTCCAACAGCCTTTTGATGATCTTTATCAGGGTTTTGTTGGAGGATTCTGCTAAACCGTTGCCCTGTGAATAATATGGGGTGGAGTGAATCAGCTTGATTCTGAACTACTCGCAGAACTTGGCCAATGGCTCGGACCCAAAAGCATCTACGTTATCAGTGACAATTTTACTCGGGCAGCCGAATCTCGTGATGAGGTCCTCCAGGAACCCAATGATTACCTTGTGGGAAGCACTCCTGGTAGGGATAGCTTTGATCCACTTGGTAAAGAAATCTGTAGCAGTTAGGATCCACCTGTGCTGCCCACTGGAAGCAGGGTGAATTTCTCCAATGAAATCTAGGCCCCACTGCTGGAAAGGTCCTGAAACCACCACCGGATTTAACGGCAGAGACTTGAGTTGTTGCTTTCTTGCAAACTTTTTACATTTGATGCAGGCTCTGACCCCTTTGCAGACGTCAGTGAACACGGTAGGACCCAAAAGCATCTGCGTTATCAGTGACAATTTTACTTGGGCAGCCGAATCTCGTGATGAGGTCCTCCAGGAACCCAATGATTACCTTGTGGGAAGCACTCCTGGTAGGGATAGCTTCGATCCACTTGGTAAAGAAATCTGTAGCAGTTAGGATCCACCTGTGTTGCCCACTGGAAGCAGGGTGAATTTCTCCAATGAAATCTAGGCCCCACTGCTGGAAAGGTCCTGAAACCACCACCGGATTTAACGGCAGAGACTTGAGTTGTTGCTTTCCTGCAAACTTTTGACATTTGATGCAGGCTCTGACCCCTTTGCAGACGTCAGTGAACACGGTAGGCCAGTAGTATCCAGCCCTGAGGATTTTGTGGACTGTGGCTTTCCATAAATGGTGCCCTCCACACGGGCCGCTATGAAATTCAGCCACGATCATTTCGGCCTCTTGTGGACTCATGCATTTTAAAAGTACCCCCAAGGGGTCTTTCCAATATAACATTTGATCGATCGGGAAGTATCTAACTGCCTTGAGCTTCAGAGCTCTTGCTTTGTTCCTTTGCAGACCATCTGGGGGCCGCAACTCTTGCAGAAAGTATATGACATCCTTATACCAAGGACATCGAGCTAATGGGGGCTCTCTTCGAGGGTCCATTTCAGAGAGCCGACTTTGTGGAATTCCTGAGCATTCGTTTATGAAACTTATCCCCAGAGCTTGGCAGTTTGCTTCAGCCAACAGTTTGACTAAACCTTGACCTTTGATCAATTTGGTGGGCCTTATTTCCAGGTCGAATTCCAGAATTTTGGCTATCCATTTACTCCTTCTCCCGTCTATGTCAGGTTGAATAAGAATGTCTTTAACAGCAGTCGAGGGGACATAGGCGATGATTTTTTACTCCAGGACATAGGTTCTAAAAGATTTGAGAGCTTTTACTAGAGCGTAGGCTTGCTTCTCCATAGTGTCATACCTGACTTCGGCATCCCTCAATGCTCGGCTGAAATAAGCAATAGGTTGCTCTAGCCCAATGTCGTTTGTCTGTAATAGAACAGCAGCCACTGTGTCAGGTGAGGCAAAGGAGAAAATAAGGAAATCCTTCGAGTAGTCGGGACTAATAAGCACAGGAGCTTCAGTCATGGCCTTCTTGATTTGCTCAAAGGAATGTCGTGATTGAGGGTTCCATCTTACTTCATTTCCTTTCTTCAACATGGTTGTTATAAGCTTTACCTCCTCAGCAAAGTTAGGCACAAACCTCCTCAGAAAATTAATTTTACCGAGGAAAGATTGGACCTCCTTCTTGGACCTCGGGATCGATAAGGCTTGTATCGCCTCAACTCTGTTGGGATCAATTCTGACTCCTTCTGATGATACTATGTGGCCTAGTAACTTTCCCTCCTGCATGGCGAATAGAGATTTCTTGGGGTTTAATGAAACGCCAAAATTTTTGCATTTCAAGAAAACCTTCTTGAGATGGCGACGGTGTTCTTTATCAGATTTTGAAAACACTGTGATGTCATCCAAATAAACGACCACAAATTTATCCTTTTCCCCAACGAAAGCTATGTCCATGGCACGCTGAAACGTTGCCCCTTCATTCATTAATCCAAACGGCATCTTGGTGTACATGAATGTCCCCCATGGAGTGGTAAATGTCGTCTTTTCCCTGTCCTCGGGCAAAACAGAGACCTGATTGTAACCAGAGAAACCATCAATCATGGATATCCTGGAAGCTCTTGTTACCTTCTGCAGTATGTGTTCCCTCTTTGGCAAAGGGTAGTTATCCTTTCATGAGCTTCTGTTCAAGTTTCTGAAGTCTACACAGAGTCGGATCTCTCCAATCTTTTTCCTTACTGGCACCAGGTTGGCCACCCACTCTGAGTATCTCAGCGGTACAATGATCTGAGCTTGAAGCAGCGTCTTCACTTCCCTCTCCATGATAGGCAGCAGTATAGGGTTGATCTATCTCAGCTTCTACCTAAATGGCTTCGCCTCCTCTTTTAATGGAATTTTATGCTCGATGACAGAAATGTCATATGTTTAGAGGTCCTCGTAGGTCCAAGCAAACACATCAGCGAATTCCCTCAGAAGTCCAACGTATTTCGACCTCTGCTCCTTTGTCAGACTTCTCGATATTTTGAAAAACCTGGGCTTACTCTCGGTGCCAATGTTGCACTGAATAGTATCAACATCATCTGCTGAGATCTCCCCTTTTAATGCCACATCATTTCCATCAAAAAACCTTTCTAGAGGAACTAGTCCTCTTGGAATATGATTGTTGGGCAACTGCACAATGTTACGCTCTACAATCTTATTCAGAAAATTACCCTCATCAAGCCTTTCTTCAGGGACAGAGTCTTGGTCGATATGCATCTCTGAAAATTCTTCGACGGTCTCCAAGAACTTCTTGATCTCGAGATCATCCTCGAATACCTTCCAATGTTTGACGTTGTCAAGTATGGAGGGCATGTATTTTACTTCCACATCATATCTAAATTTAGGCTGCAAGGGTACTTTGAAATTACTTGCTGATGTAGCTAAGGAATCTGCCATCATGTTCTCCTCTCTTGGGATGAAAAAAATGTTAAATGCTGAGAAGAAACTGTCAACTAGGTCCCACACCTCATTTCTGTAGCTTCTGAGTCGAGGATGCTTAGCCTGATAAGCGTTTCTGGCCTGTTGGACCACCAACTCTGCATCACCGAACACTGCTACCTCCTGAACTCCCATTTCCCTTGCGGCTCTCAACCCCAGGACGAGAGCTTCATACTCTACAACATTGTTGGTAGCTTCAAATTCCAGCTTGTATGATAGAGATATGGTTTGCTAAGCGGGTGACACAAAAACCACCCCAGCTCCAGCACCTTCACTGGAAGAGGCTCCATCAAAGAACATTTTCCAAACGGGGGTGATGGAGGGAGGAAATTTAGGGGAAATGGTGGGCTGCTTTCTGAGTTTGAGAGGAGGCTCGGGGGCATGGGTGAGTTGTAGTAAACTGGAGCCTAAATCAGTGTCCAAGGCAAAGATGGGATGATTGGTAGGGTTGGCTTCATCGTTGATTATATAGGCCAGTTGGGCTTCTCTGTATA
>ML810624.1:169251-208853 GCA_009831015.1 Picea engelmannii | reverse complement strand
TATATAATATTACTCAATGTATTCTCTAAAACTTCTCCAAGTTTCACTCCTTGAATCCTCCCCAAAAAGAAGTTATAGAGAGAATGGTATACCTTGTTCAATTATGGTTTATTCAGGAGACCGAACTTGTACAAAATGCCCCGCGCTCAATATTTAACATCAGATTTTGAAACTCACACACAAGAAAATACAGTCTGTACTCTTTCCAATGCAATTTGTCCCACTTCATTTAGATTCTCTATGAAGAAGTTATGATTGTTTTACCCAGAACATCTGTTTATTAAATAGCTTCAGGATTAGTCAAAACCCCTATCTTCCACGGAGTGTATCTCCATAATTATAGTGAATCAAGAGCTTAAACTTTTACCAAAGGTACCTTGATATGTCTTCGCAATACCATAGCAATTTAACCATTTGAATCGTTCTAGAAAAAAAGTTATAGCGAAAATGGTAAGACGACCTGAAAATAACATACCTTAGAACACATCACCAAAAGACTTCATCCTCCTTTGAAATCCAGCCTTCTTGACTTTTGATTTCCTCTGAAATTTGAATTGTGTATCAAATGAATGTATAATGATATTTATTTATACCATTTATGTCACTTCCTTTTAACATTAGGGCCGACCTGACACTTTCTTATTTTGTAATTCTTTTCTTTAATTATCTTCAAGGACTACATGTACTTCCTTCTTCAATTCACTTTGTCATCTTCAAAAATTCATTTCTCCTCAACCATGAGGATTTACACGACGTGCCACATACCACCGGAAACAACATGATGTATACTATACATCCATGGGTGTTGTATCTGCATGTGCATTGTCCTTCATGTCCAAATACCTTTGTCAATCTTGCGGTCCAAAACCCATGACTAGGGTTGGCATCAATGACAACAACCAATCTTCCAACAAAAACTTCTTTTGTGAGTATGGGATGGGTGTGGAGCTTGCCCTCTCCTTAGATCTATTTTTGTTCTCACAGATCGCCCATTATGTGCTTGGATTAAGGATTGTGCTTTGTGTTCTTATTTTCGGTGGCCTTCTTTACTCGGTGGCTTTGCTTCTCGTCTTAGGTGTTATTCTTTTGGATTCTATTCACCGAGGAGTGTTCTCGCCTCAAATATCTGGTTTTTCTCAGATCAAGTTTCTTGCTCGTATCTGGGGTTCTTTTTTTGTTCTTGGCCCTCATTGCCAAGAAAGATGTTGATGCTGCGAGGTGGCTCTGTTTGTTGATCTATCTTGGAGCATTTTGGCCTGATCTGGTTGACCCTCCTTATGCCGATCCGAGGTTTCTGACAGTCTTTTTCCATGTAGATCTTCTGCTCTGCAACCACTTTTCGTTGTCGGTTGTCTTTGTGGGTGGCCCTCTCCTTTGGTGGGTTTTCTTGATGCATCCTTGTGCTCCCTCTAAAGTTTCAGGTTCGTTCAGGATCAGATGCATACCCTATTCTATGTGGGTTTGGTTGCATTTGTTCTGATGTGGAGTTTCATATATTTATAGCAGGGGTTGGGAGTTTTGGATCCTCTCTTTTTAGAGAGATATGTATGTCGCTCTGATCTGGTCCATCCTGTAATGGGATTTTCTTTAGGGTTCATTTTGTTGCCCGCTCTCGGCAGGTTATTTTAGGGGGTCTTCTCAAACTAGGTTGCAGTTCCTCTCTCTGGTTGTGTTGGTATGTTCAGGGTTTGATGTATGCCCAGATGATAGGAGAGCTTCATACCGCTCTGACCTGGTCTATCTAGTCTCCAATGTTGTTTTGTTCAGGGTTTGATATATGCCGAGTGGATGTGGGAGCTACATACCACTCTGACCTGGTCCATATTGTCTCCAGGGTCTTTTGCTTGGGACTGCTCTTTCGGCGTGCTTCTCTGTGGTGGAATTTCATGCATTCCTCTGGTCTTAATTTTGGTTCTTTTAGGGTTGTTCTCAGATCCTTTTTTTCTGCTTACTTTTATGTGGCTTATCAACCAGCTCATCCTCCTTTTCTGGCTTTTTCTGACCTAAGTTTATTCCCATGTTTGGGTTGTGCTTAAAGCACCTACAAAATGTAATTTGGTTCTCTTCGGATGAATAGATTTAGGCTTTTTTCAGTGGAAAAAAACAACAACATAGATACTTACAAATTCCACAATTAATTTTTGATATGCCAACATATACTCACAACCCATACTTAACCCAATGTCATTCAATTATTCTGATGCCTCTTATTTGTATGTTAGCACATGTTTGAAGACATACAAGGATGGTTGATGTAAAACAACTTAAAATATACAAAAATGAAATCTTAAGTTGTTATAAGGAAATAACTATTACTCACAAACTTTGTTATCAACCATTTTCTTCTTTGTCGTCTTGTTTTATGTGTTGAATGAGTTCCATTTTGTTTTGTTTTCTGCAAGAAAATACTTGAAAAATAATATTTAATGTTAAATTATTTATTTATATGTACCTAATAGAAAAATTCAATGATTTCATACATTTTAAGCACGGTGTTGTTGAGATGGCTCCTCCTACGATGCAATTATGCCCATTTATTTGACCATCTCCTTGTACATTTTTTTTGGACATTCCTACTAGCATATTTCATATATCAGCTCGTTGATCCTTTGGGATTTTCATAATCTTCCTGAAAAAAGTAACATGACAATAAATTATTTTTATATTGATATATGAAAACTAAATATAACAAAATTAATATTAATAAATGAATGCTTTGTAGTAATATACATGTATTCTAGAAAAGCATTTTTAGGAATATTACTTTTTGAATGATTCTTTTTTGTTGTTGTATGTTTTTGCTATTGCAAGTCTGACAGGTCTCAATGACCATTGTTATGGAAACACTTCCTATAATTTAGATATAACCTAGTTCTTTGAATCATTGGATTGATTTTTGTATTGTAAATGGAAAGTACGTCTATACGATCGTTCCACTATATCCCTCATAGTTTTGTAAAAGTTTTCCCCCCTTTCATTAACCTCTAGCACCACTCCAAATGAGCTAAGGACCAATTCATCATCATTTACATCTTCTATAATTTTTATTTTCTTAGGACAACATTCCATTCCTTCGTTTTTTGTCCGTGTAGAGCATTAAACATATGTGAATTAATAGATTATTTGAAACATGCTATATAAAATTCTTAAGTATATTATTAATGAAAATTCAAAAAAGAACTCATATTGAAAAGTATTTTTTCATTCAACTCATTCATCCTTTTGCAATTTTTCTATCAAGCTTTTACGCTATTTTGCACTTAGATCACAAAGAATCTTATCGAGCTTCCTCATTTTGTGGCTCTGCATGACACACACTAACCAATACATATTAGTTAAACTTACATATAGTTCAAACATATTAATTTTGCATAGAATTTACAAAGAACTTGTCTTTTTTTTGTTTTTTTGGATGTGTTATCATTGTGCCGATTAGAATTTTTTTGTTTGAACTATTCTCGCACATTTTTTTTCAATATACAACGTGTACCATTCAATACAAAAGATATTAAATATATTTTATAAATAAATCACATAATTTTCAACAATAATAAAAAAAAGGCTTCTAGTGCGCTTTAATAATATGAAAACATCGGTGCGTTCGATACAGGAAACGCACCGACAGGGAAAAATATTTTTTAAAAAAATACTTTAAATTATAACTATGCGATATGTATTGATAACAACACTGCAACTAGAGTAAAAAAAGAAAACAAAAAAAATACCATGAACGGAAAAAAAATTACACACCGATGAACATATTTTTTTTTTAAATTATGTTACAACATTTCCGGTGTGCTTTATCAGTGAGCACATCAGTGCGTTATAGTCAAATTGACACACTGATAACTAGAAATTGTGTAAAAAAAAAAACGTGATAGGGTCGAGAGGGTTTGGATCCGATGCAATAAGTGGTTCCCTTGCATCACATGTCAAATGCCTTATATATAGAAACACAAACCCATTAAATCTAAAATGACTAAAATGAAAAGCCCTAATTGTGAGGTGATAGAGGGAGTTAAACCCTAAGGTGAAATTTTTCTATCACATAATCCAGAAGAATCAAGAGCTTAAGGTAAGTATGATTTTTTATTTTTATTTTTTCTAAATTTTAATTAAATCTAAATAGGGATAGAAATTGTAAAAAAAATTATTATTAAAATCAACAATGAAATTTAAAAATTTTACTATGTAGGGTTTTGAGTGAATCACAAAACCCTTCAAATTTTGATCTTCTAGATAATTTTGTTGCTCCAAAAGGGTTTTGAGTGAATCACCATACCCTTCAAATTCTGATTTTCTGAATAATTTTGTTGTTCGAGAGTATTTTGTTGCTCCATAGTGCTCCCCAATATGTGTCTCTTGCAAATCTCTCCCCTGTAAATTTTAGCAAAATAATGAAATAGTGAATAGTTTCTTACTATTTAAAGGACTTTATGAAATTAGTTTTTCGAAAAATAAAGTCTCGCTCATTTTTCAATTGTAAAAAAACAAAGTCGCGTTTTTTTTTTTTTTAAGTTTTTTGAAACACTGGTGCATTTATTAATATAACACATTGATGCATTTGGTTAGACGAAGCATCAGTGCGCTAAATTTTTTTGGAGCACTGATATCATATAAAAAAAAATATTTGTTTCAAATCTTGGGAACAGGTGCAGTTAGTAATTAAACGCCCTAGTGTTTTATATTGTTATGGACGCACCGATACATTTTGTTTAAATAAGCACATTGTTATGCTTTAAAAGTTATATGAATTTTTATTTGCACGAAAACTATTATATTCATCTTCAATTATCTTTTAGGATAAATCCACATGACTTGAAATACTTCATAGTATATGTTTTCCTCTTAAAGTCGCCTTATTCTTAAAAATTTATAGTTGATTTTGCTCAAATGCACGAAGAAAAGTTTATAATATCAAATGGACAATTCTTCAAATTCCATCTCGTTCCATATTGCTCAAAGTCCATCGCAGAGTTCTCCCTTTCCATCTCTAGTAAGTTCATATTTTATTTATATTTTGATTATCTAATTGGATTTATCTTTTTTATCCATGTCAATCTGAATAAAATTGTATCCAAATTTGCAGGATCCCGATTCAAAATTGAGTTCAGATGCAGAAAAATATTCCACCAGTTCAAAAACATCAAAAGCTCTTATCAGGAGCAACATATTGCAAACAATTGGTAGATGAAATTGGACAGTTGCTTCACCCTGCCAATTATAACATGCCATCTTTTAGCCGCAATCATGGGTCAGCGATGGTAATAATTGTTTGGTATAATGTAATTTGAACAAACTAATTGCATTGTGCTTACTAATATCATCGATGTACTAATGTTAAATATTTTTGAAATTAGGATTCTGACGATGAGCAACCTACCTATCATCTTTTGTTGCACCCCACTACAATGTCAAATTGAGAGAAGGTTGCAATAAGAACACAACTTGGAAAGGAAGCATACCAAGAATGGTTGAATCAACCACCTATTCAATTCCCACTATGTCCAGATTCACCAATTAGGAATGACTACATCAATAGTAGTTCTTCACAAGTTGGCAATGGAGTCAACCAAATAGAGGTTGGTATGGATGATTATTTACAAGATATGACTACCATAGAGACAATGTTGTTAGATGCATTCTGAAACGATGAGTTGGGGAATGATGCTCATATCACTAATACATTTTTCGAAATCCTAAAATATGCTTCCACCACCCCTCTCTTTGGATCTGGCCGGTCAAAGTCTACCCAACCGGGGACAACAATGTTATCGTACAACTTGAAAGAAAAGTTTGGCATGTCAAACACATGTTTCTCGACAATATTGAGGTAACTGATCATCAAGTCCCTTATATTTTGAGATATTGTGTCACACAATCAACATTAAAAATGGTCGATTTTATGAATGTTAAATGACATTGTACATTTATATTGCCTACTAACTACAAGTTATTAAAAGATAAGGTTCTTTCGAGTGATAATGTCTTTCCCGGTAGCTGCAAAGAGGCAAAGTAGATGTCGAAAATGTTGGGTGTTGAGTACATATCATATCATGCATATTTGAATGATTATATTATATATATAAGAGAATATGCAGACAAAGAGATATGTCTGAAATGTGGGCATGACAGGTACCATAAATCAATTAAAAACGGTAAATCACATGGTACTCCTAATAAGATATTGAGGCACATGCCTATAATCCCAAGGATTCATAGGCTCTTTCATTGCAAAGAATTAGCTATGTTGCAGGGATGCCATGCCTCACACACAAGTGAGTCAAGAGTTATGTGAATCCCAACAAATTTAATAGCCATGAAGCATATAGAGGATACATGGCCCAAAAAATTCAAGGATGAAGTACGAAGTCTACAACTCAACATAGCCATGGATGGCGTCAACCCATATTCCCTCCAAAACACCAACTATTATGTTTGTCATGTAGTAGTGATCAATAACAATATCCCCCCATGGTTTTCCGTGAAGAAAGAACATCTTATGTTGACTCTTGAGTCTTATAGTCCATGGTAGAAGACAAGTCAAGAATATGGATGTCTACCTACAACCATTGGTAGATGAATTGAAGGAATTATGGGAAGGGATACATGTAAACGATGTATCAAGACCCATCACAACAAAAAGGAGTTTTATGTTGTATGGCATATGTGCTTACACCACACATGATTATCCAGGCTTAGGAGTTTGCTCTGGTAAATTGCATGTTTATTGATTTTTTTATATGTACATATAAATATTTTTTGGCATATTTAATTCATTGTGATTGTTCTGATCTTCAATGTTAATGTGCTCTGTATACATTAATAATTTCGTAGGTCTTGTAACAAAAGGGTGTTATGGATGTAAATGTTGTGGACCTTCTCTGAAGGCTAGGTGGGCCAACCACCTATGAAAGCTAGTGTACTACTGCTCCACGAAATTCCTCTTAGAACAACACCCTTACAGAAGAGCATCATCCATTTTCAATGGTAAACCAGAGAGAACCCAAAGGTCTGCAATAATGACACCAGCAAAATGGCTTAGAGCATATGAGAGAGAGAGAAGGAGAAGGAGATTATTGAAATGTTTGATTCAAATGGGGAGATTATTTGAATGGGGAGATTCAAATGGGGAGATTATTGAAATGTTTGTTGGGAGAGATCCTGTTTCTTCAAAAACTAAAAAGAAACATTGGCCAAGACAAGAAACTAGAGCAAAGGTTGGTCTCTCTTGGTCTTTCAAAGAAGGTGATGTCCCATGGATTTTGAAAAAAGATGATCTTTCTTTGGAAAAGGAAGTTATATTGGGTGTGAAGGTGCCTTCTTTATATGGGTCTTCACTATGGCATAGCTTCACTGTGGAAGACCATTTGTCGGGGTTGAAATCATATGATCACTTGAACCTTCTAAGAGTACGTATGTCAAAAACATGATTTTATTATTTGTTTTATTTTTTATGCCATGGGATAAAACACAATTAATTTTGTATGTGTTTACTTTGTAGTGTCATTATCGTTTGCTTGTGTGTGGGTGTGTGAACCATGACTTCCCCCAGGACCTACGATGTGCCATATCTAAATGATCTGCATTTGTACGTTGGATCACATCAAAGGAGATTCATATGGCTAGCATTCTGTGGTGGCGTCAAAAGATAGCTGAGATTGTTTGTATGTTTGAGAAGGAACTACCGACGAGTTTCATGGACTTGCGGATTCATCTTCTAATTCACGTAGTAGATAAATTTGAATTAGTCGGAGCAATCTCTTGTCATTGGATGTTCTTCTTAGAGAGGTACATGAAGAAATTCAAAAGGATTTGTTCAACAAAGGGAAAAACCTGAGGGGTCTATGACATAGGGGTACATATCATATGAGTCTTTATATTATGCTAGTGAGTACATCAAGCAAATCGACAACACACTAGGTGTGGTGATTTGGGACGACGAAAGGGATGAAGACAAAAGAGAAGGGGAGCTTCTCCAAACAAATGGAAAAATGCGCTTGATAAAGAGTAAGTGACTTATCGTTTATCAAATTTCTACACAGTGACTATTCACACTGAACTTTATAATGTATATTTTGATCTCATACATTCTATATGTCGGTTTGATTTCATGAATATATACATCAGTGAATTCAGAAATTGAAGCCATCAATAAATTCATTCTTTACAATTCAGAGGCAACACAATCGTGGTTGGCATTGTACGAACAGAAGAGGAGGAAATGGGATAGCGACATGAAATAATTCAGACAGTTGAATGGTATAAGCATGCCTCATCCTCATCATTTAAAAGAAAAAAATTCGATGATATACCCCAATAGTTGGGTTGTTGACCAAGTTAGAGAGAAATACAGTGCATCTAGTCATTACCTGAGTATTGAAGAGGACGCACTAAACATAGGGATTGGGTGCAACAACTCAGTAATAATCTCTTTGTGTACATTTTTAACTTCATAATGCAACTTTGAATTGTAACTTCTGTATTTTATATTTTATTGGTTAGGTTATTAGACACATGACACTGTGATTTTTACACTTTTTTAAAGGTGCATTTGTTCCCATCTATGTGAGCATATGGACATCATTTTTGCACATAGGATGTCGATGATGGACACTTGACACAATATTGTGGAGTGGAAGTTGATTTCGACCAATCTAGCCATGTTAGCCACCGCGATCAAAACCTAATACGAGGGAAGTTAGGTTACATTGGAAAGATACAAAAGATCATTCGAGTGGACTTCTCTTCTTTCCATTGTGTTATTTCTAGCTGCAAGTGGTGGGACACCTTTGATCTGAATAATGTAAAGGAAGATCGTGATAGTGGGTTGATATGTATCAACTCTAAAAGGATGTGGGATGAAGCTAAGGAGCCTTATGTTTTCCCAAAACATTGCAACCAAATGTTTTGTTACACAAATGTGCTGGATAGGGATTGGTGGTTCGTATTAAGACATGACCCTAGATCAAAACATATTTTTGAGAACAACAATGTTATCATGCCAATTGAGGAAGATAATCAGGGTGATGACGACAGAGAGTGATATGTACATGTTTTATTTCATCATTTATATTGTTGTTGTATCTTTTTGTTATCTTTATTTCGCTAATTATATTGTTTTTTATTCATCTTGTGACGAAGGAAATGGAAAGTTAATTATAGCAAACCTTTGAACAATTTTAGTTGGTTAACAGTCAGTTTGATGTGCAATGTGTTTATCTTTCAAATTATTTGTGATTGCATGGAACGATTGATTGAAATAGAATTTTATATTGTTATTTGAAGATATTCATATGTCGTTGCATGTTTAATATAAAATTTTAAGAATTATTTTCATGATAAAGTCGTAACAACATGTTTTTAGAAAAAAATTGTCAAACATTTTATAGTTGGCAATTTTATATCATTGGGAAGATTTGCAAAGGTTTTTACACTGAAAACTGAGTATTTCCAATTGTGAAATCCTGAAAAATGTCAGACCAGTTGAACTTTTAATGGGATATGAAATTCTACTTTCTCCATATAAAGTTTTATGATGTTGAAACCACTCTCAAACATCTTTGAACAATTAATGGCAATGCTAACATTTAACTAAAATGATAGAAAAGTATTTTCCTTGTAGAAGAAATATGTCAAGTTTTAAGTATTTAAGAATTTAATATTACCAGTGATTGCCAAAATACACATCTGAGAAATTGTTTTTTTTTTTCAAAAAGGCCTCAAGCTGTTAGAAGTTTGACCCTTTACCAACATGTTATTGAAGCATTGAGACCTAAAAAAGAGCTTTCCAAAACATTGTTTCGTTGTCTCAATGGTGTTAGAATTATGATGTGTCATGAATGTGGCATTTATCCATTTATTAAAAATCCTCTTACCCTTGGACGCACTCAAGCACTTGTATAAAGCACTTTTGTTAGTGATATGACTTTGATCTTAAATCTCTTAGGGAAATTTTAAGATTTGCATTGTATCTCTTTGCTTGAGCATTTGAGTTATGAATATTTTAAACCATGCATGAGTTATTTAATTAATTTTTTAAATCTTAAATATATATGCAACGACATATTATTTTATAGTTGGCAACATGTTTAGATATTGAATGGCAATATTTTAATTTACACAGTTTCTTATTTATCCTAATAATCTATGTTGATATTTCTAGAAGTAATAATATGGTTATATGCATGTTTAATAGTACAACCTTTTTGATGATATGTTAACATGATGACTCAAAAACTGAGTTTATGTTCATGTATTTTGTAGATTTAAAAGTAGGATTATATAATAAAAAAATGGTTTATAATTTAAAAATTAAATTTCTAACATGTTTTTAAAGAACAATATATTAATGTGATACTGGTTTAAAAATTATTAACTAAGCTTACAATGACATTAGTGTAAAGATTTTGAAATATAATTGTTAGATTGTGAAGATTTCGAGAGATCGTTTAATAAAAACAAACATCATGATGATAACCATCTAACAAACATAAACATAATCTAAAATACACATTTAAATTCACTAACATCATCTAATTATATATACCTCTAGCACATATAAACGTCATTGATTATCTAGTTGCACACAAATCTAATAATCTAATAGGGCATCATCATTGTGATCACATCTAACAAAACACAAGCATTGTCTAACATCATCATCACACACATCTAACAAGCATCATTTAACATACACATATATCAAGCACATTTAACAAACATATCTAACATGACCTAACATACATATCAACATCAACATATCAAGCACATTTAACATACACATCAACATCAACATATAAATTAATAAAGTACATAATCATGATCAATAGGAAAAATGCACTTCTAATGAACATTGTTATAACATACACATCTATCAAGCACATTTAACAAACATATCTAACATGACCTAACAATATACACATCAACATCAACATATAAATTAAGTAATTAAGTACATCAACATGAACAAAAAAAATGCACCATATATATATATATATAGCATAAACAAGTTAAAAAATTGTTATAGCATATATGGTCCAGCCGATGTGATGATCATATCTACAACAATAGTGGAGGCCTGGTCTGTAGTCAAAGATGATGGATGGTCATGAGGAAGTGGAATATCAGGCGGTGGAGGAATAGGTGTTGCATGTTCATCTGGGTGAGGTGAAGGAGGAGGAGGAGGACGTGGAGAAGGATAACAACCACCCTCATCCGTCGATGGGGTACTGGACAAACGAGTACTGGAGGAAGAGTGTGTATCATCGACAACCCTCCTCGTTGCTAATATCCTAGTAGCTCTGATAATGTGACGCATAAGAGGCATCATATCGCGTGGCATCTCCCTCCAAATATCCAAGATCATAGGATCCGCCCTGATGTCTTGCATCAGCATAAGGCAGACTACCACCTCAACCAAAAGTGCATAGAGTCGATTGCCCAACTCCAACCTAAATCTAGTATTCGGCCTACAATGCATGTCGTCGAGCATCTACACCCGAGGACCCTGACCTGTCGCGGCCTCGAACATATCCTCATCTGCATCTGGTGGGGGAGGAGGCATGTCCCCAACAAATGTGCCAATATCTACAAAATATATAGTACACAAAAAAATTAAACAATTTAATAAAACAAGTTAAAGAACGTGTTAGAAATAATTTTATTCTAATTAAGTAAGACAATAAAACGAAATTATTTATTAATTTAAACAAAACACTAATATTACCTCTAGCATCTAGTGGCTCATCCGGTGTGAAGAGAATGTTCGAACATCCTTTCCAATCCAACCCCACATAAGGACATGGCACCATCACGAACATGTGATCAGCCTCACTGGCTAGTAGCTCCAATGTGTCAGTGGAAATCCTTGTTGGAAACTCTGGCTGGCCCCTCTTGAGCATCATCTTGCCCCACATGTGCATTTGCACCTAAGTCATCGGCCTAGAAGGATGACATACAAAAGTAGGCCTCATCTTTAGAAACCTCTCAAAAAATAAACAAAACAACTCTGAAGCAAAAAGGAAGTTCACCATCCAATGTGTCATAACACGACATCTATCTAGAGCTATACAAAGCTACCACAAAAAAAATGGCAGACCATCTAATACATCATGGTCTTTGTACCAAAGAATCAACATAATATAAAAGAGCGCAACTAATGCGTTACCTAATCACTCACAAAGTGTTCAATGATTGTCACTAATAGTGAGAGGCACCTAACCTCCTCTGCACCAAAAGAAGTGATTCGTAGTTGTCCACCAGACACCTAAAAATCAGCTGGCGAAAGTACATCAACCGCAATATATCTCTGAGAGTACATGAGCTAACTCTCTACTGTAACATCAACTGGGACATCATGGAACTGGGGAAAATCCTCCCCTCTCCTGGATAACCCAATGATAAAGTATATATTCTCCTCAGTGGGTCGGTACCACTGATCAGGATCGAAACAGAAAGCCTGTCAATGGAATCCCATCGACAGATCAGTTGCACCAAGAACTCGGAGTGCACCTTCAGGTATGTAGCCTCCTCATAATACTTAAAGAGGCCTACATTCCTCAAGAGGACTTGGGTCACTGCATTAATAGGGTGAGGGTACAAATCTCTCTCCCTCTCCTTCACCTCCTAATATCGTACAACATTATAAAGGTCAACCCTCTACTCTTGCTCCTATTGTTGCTCTCTCCACTGACGTCTCTGCATGATTAACATATAAAATACATCGGCCTCATACATAAAACATAAAACAAAAATAGTAAATGAGAAATTTATTTATAAATACGCAAAAATAACTTTCTTCAAAAAGTAAGTAAATTTCATTACCAGTGCGCCCAAAAGACAGTCAAGCACCACCGGCGATGCATATCTTACTTGTGAGCATTGTTTTTGTTGCGCACGTGTAACATAACGCACTGTTTAAAATTTGTTATATTATTTTATGCGGTGCGTCGTATAAACTTACCGCACCAGTGCATTAAGGTTAACAAATGCACCACCTAAAATAATAAAAACTTAAAATCTTAAAGCACCGTAAAATCATTTTTAAAAAAATTGTTACTACAGTGGGTAGCCTTTCCCGTCATGCACCAGTGTGTTACAGGAAAGACGACGTACTGCACAAACAATTTTTTTTAAATTGATAATTACGGTACTTTGGCATTTAGGCTCTAATTTTTTACAAAGGTGCATTGGGTAATCGTTAATGCCATGATGCGTAATTTTACCAACGCATGGCATAAAATAATTTATCTGATTTATGTGGTGCGTCGTTTAACATAACACCTTGGTACGTTAACGCTATTTTAAGCGATGTGTCGGTAAAATTACGCCCCAGTGTGTTAATGATTACATAATGCATCGATGCGTAGCTTTTAAAAACACACTGCCAAAAAAAATAGGCAAATGTGTTTCAATGCACCCTGTAAATTTTCAGGGTGCACGGTCTATGGTGTGAGCCAGATGACTCGAATGCACCGCACATAATTTTTTTTTTTTTAAACAGTGGAAATTTAACTGAATTTTGCATTGTAATCCTATAAAAGTTTAAGTTGTAAAGAAATAAATATATTACCTAGACATTTCCTCATCGGGGAGGCATGGTTTCCACGTAGTCAAAAAAACCAAATTTGCCCACCGTTTGGAAAAATTCAAAAGCCACACACTGAGCAATGGATGGAAGGAAGGAAAGCAAGGGAAGCACCAATGATAGGGTGCTTCAGAGAGGCAAAAGTTACACCGGTGCTTGAGATCTCTACAACACTGAAAAGGGTAAAATTGAATTTTACGGACGATACTTTTTTTTAATTTAACCCTATTACAGTCTGCTCGATTATTAGACGCACCGGTGTGTCCATATTTAAGTAGTGCACCAAAGTTTTTTTTTTTTTAAATAACCCTACCACGGTGCACCATGTTTGAGAGAAACGGTGTGCATCGGGGCGTCAATATTGAAGTAGTGCACTAGAGTATAATTTTTTTTAAATAACCCTACCACGGTGCGCTATTTGTGAGAGCAACAGTGTGTCAGTATTTAAGTAGCGCACCAAAGTATTTTTGTTTTAAATAACCCAACCACGGTATGCCATTTTTTAGAGCAACGTGGGCACCGGTGTTTTAGTATTTAAGTAGCGCACCATAGTATACATATATTTATTTAAAATAACCTTACCAGGGTGCGCCCTGTTTGAGAGCAAAGTTGTGCATCGATGCGTCAATATTTAAGTAGCGCACCAGAGTATTTAAAAAAAAAAAACCCTACCATAGTGTGCCATTTTTTAGAGCAACAGTGAGCACCGATGTGTCATTATTTACATAGCGCGTCATAGTATATTTTTATTTTTGAAATAACCCTACCACGGTGCAATATTTTGTAGAGCATTGGTGCGTGTGTAGTATGAAATGAATCGGTACGTTAGGTATTTATAAAAGCACCATAAAAAAACATCCACTAAAACCTCTGCCTGCTCACCTCCGCTATAAACGGATTTTTGGGCTATTTTTATATGGGCTTCTGCCAAAACCTTCGCTAGAGGGTCTTTTCCTTATAGTGGTCAGTGATAAGTCCTTAGCCATTTAAATTCATCTTAACACTCTTATTCCATTTAAGTGTTGTATACCTATTGAGCCTTTCTATCACTAGAAGAAAAAGGAGTGGAGACAATGGGCATCCTTGTCTCATCTTTCTTGTGGAGTTGAATAACTTTGGAGTCGATCCATTTATTTGCACAACACAAGAGACTGAAGAAATGCATGCCCCTATCTAGTTGATAAAAGGAAGATTGAAATCAATATGTATAAACACATGTCTAAGATAAAGTTTCTTGACCCTATCATATGCATTGGAGAGATTTAGTTTGGTGATGAAACCTAGAGTCTTTTTTGTTTGGATGGTGTGCGTGGACTCTTGAGTTATTATGTGACTATTCCAACAATATGTTGTATTTGTCTTCTAGTTAAAAACCCAAATTGTTCTTTGGAAGTTTCTTATAACAATATTGCTTAAGACCCATAGATATCAATTTTTCTATGGTATTGCAAATTGTATTGCATAGTGAAAAAGGTCTAAAATCTTCAAAGGATGTGGGTGAATCCTTTCATGGGATGATTTCCAAGAAGGTAGCCTTAAATGCCCCAATAGCACCATTCTTCATGGATTCTTCAACTACTCTCAAACTATTTGATTCAATGAACTCATATAAACCATTTAAAAAATCAAATGGCCATACATCTAGGCCAACACTCTTATCCCGCTGAAAATAATGTACAACCATTTTAAGTTCCTCCTTGGATACTTCATTCATTAATCCATTGTTTTGGTCCTAATTGAAAAATATTCAAAAGAAAGAGCGGACTATTCGACAACACAGGTATTCCAACAGAGGACGAACATCTTCGGTAACCACTCACAAAACCAGATCAAAGATCAACACACCAATGCTTTTACATGGTAAAACCCATGTGGGGAAACATCCATGGCCCTAGCCAACATGGCCAATTGAGGAAATTTATTAATGAAAAAGAAAAATATTACAAGAGAGTTTCTCACAATCGATCATCAACAAATGACCCTCCATGCTCTTTAAATAGAGATCATGGACCAATCCGGTGTTAAGCCATGGATCAATGTAATCGTTAAGTGATCCAAAAATCCTTAGACACCGCTTATTCCTTTAAAATATATGAATTCAACGTCTAACTTGATTCAAAATTAATTCTTGATCGTATTGAGGTGATTTGCAGAAACAAAAAAAAATGATGATGTGCTTCTTATCCAAAAACTCATAAACTGATGATTAATTTGCAGATTATTGAGATGACACAAAAAAATAAAATAACTCAAATTACATAAATGGATGACACATTGCTTCATCTTCAAAGTCCTTTAGATAGTATTATTGTCCTTCATCATCTCAAAATACCAAATTACATTACAATATGAGCTTACAAATAGCCAATTTAATGGACTCTCCTTAATTATGCTACTCAAAACAAGAAAATGAGTTCTTCATTGAATTCCTTGCGAAATTTTGAGAAATTTGAGTATAAAGTCGACCAAATTATGAACCGATTCAATTACACCCTCTTTACACACCAAACAATGCACTATGGCGCTCGTTAATAGAAATCTAGACTAAGACTTTTACAAATGAGCTATGATCATAAAATAGACCTCTAATTCATACTCACGAAAAATCATGAAAAATGAGTATAAAGTTGCCTAGGTGCAGTCTATATACCTTATGGCACGCATATTGGGACACAACATACTTGGCCTTTTCTTAGCACGCAAATTGAGACATCCATACAATACCTCATCCTTGGGATTTGTACCATCTCGGGATCTGCTCCTCCTTGGTCTGTATGCAAACATGGGAATCGTGCCCAATATATAGAGCACAGGCTTAACTCCCCATCTGAATTCATAGACAAATGATTTATTAAATCGTTAGGGAATCCCATAACAAAGGCATTCCATTGGCACATTGGTGAGGCCTATAGAATATAACCCGAAGGTTACGAATCGATCCTTCATAATCCATGCATTGGTTTGTTTTATTGTTATATAGTTTATAATTGTATACTATATATAAAGTTTCGGTGGTATAATTCATTATCCCCCCATGGCTTTGGCGCATGGTTATATTACATTTAAATGAAACGAAGGGTCAAGGGATAAGCCCTCAGCCCTTTTTTCCACCAACTAAACCTTTAACAAAGGTTAAATAAATTATTCACCATATATGGTTAAGAACCAATTGTATGGTGTATTGGTGACAGAGGTTTGTTAAGGCTTTGGGAGGTCACTGGTTCAACCCCCGTCGACTCCCATGATTTTGGTAAACACTAACCATAATTAGCCAATGGGGGTCGACACGTGGCAGCCCCTCATTGGCTCTCTTGTGCCATATGCCGACAAATGATTAGTCCACCTGGACTATATGATCTACCCAATCATGTGCCAACATGTCATGCCACGTCACCTATATGGCATGTACGATCATGGGCCATGTGTCACGCTTGACTTTTTGCCCGTTGACCAAATGTTGACCAGCCATAACTTTTGCATACGAACTCCGTTTGAGGCAATTTTTGCATCATTGGAATGTTATCACCAAGCTCTACACATTAATGATGTTTTCAAGAGAATTTGGGATATTTGAATTTTGATATTTTATGGATCCTCCTAGACATCTGTGAGTGTTTTGGATCCTCCTAGACCTCTATGAGCGTTCCTGGATCCTCTTGGATCACACCTTCCCACTGAAGAACTTTTGGACCTCTAAAAGTATCCAACAACTTAGTGATGATAGCTTTAACTCACTCTTCCATCTTACTGAAATGCTCTTATCCAATAAGTTAGTGATGAAGCTTCTTCACTCTTCCATCTTGCTAAATATTCTGGAACTCGGTATTCATCTTATATTTTAGATTTAGGTATTAGAATAGTGTACTTTTTTCTGCTTATGAAATATGGCTCTGACTCTAGCCTCTAACAGTGTTGCTAATGAAATATAGCTCTGGTTATGGCTCATAGATTCCCTAATAACAAAATTTGTGTTCATCGAATCTTTGTAATACCTGAATCTTGTTTTCAACATCCACTCCCATCTCCTTCTATTGAAGATAGTCTATCTCGGTCAATATGAAACCAAGTCGAATGTTGATCTATGCCTTTTTTCCTTTTGGACTCGTTGTTCCTGTACTATTGATGTATTTGTAGAAGTCTCTGAATGAATTCCCTGTCCTTTACTCTCCTGTCTTGAAAATTAACTTGATCAGTATTGTTACCATATGTAATTGACTTTCTTTTGATCAAGGTATACATCCACATGAACATGACATAGTAATTTGAAGATGCTTATAGCATGAATCTATATGCCTCTTAAAAGAGAATTTTTTCTCCTTTACCATCTCTAGAAAGTTTTGCATTACTTCGATGCTCTTTCCTCTTCTAATCTACATGTTCCAACTGCCTCCATCCTTTTGTTCCTTCGTCTTCAGTTCTTCAGAACCAAGAATGTTAAATTAGACAATTGGATTTATATGTGGCTCTTTAGCTAATGACAAGACAATACAATTGCCTATATTGTTGTCGAAAGGCTTAGAAAATTTTATAACGAGATTCCTCTCACTCTAAAACAAAGTGTCTATATAGAAATCCTTTTTACAAGATTCCTCTCACTTCTAACAATGTGTAAGGTGGCTATCTAGAAATTCCTTTTAATGAGATTCCTCTCACTTCTAACAATATGTAAGGTGGCTATCATAACCAACAATTATCCTTCCCTTGGTTCTAATCGCTCCTCGGAATCCTAGCTCTTGAAAGATAGGTTTTCCCCTCGCTCTCATGAGCTCTGATAGGGGTGGCGAGCCGCCACCTCTCCCTGCTGTAGCTTCCCTTCAAACAGTTTCTCATCACCGAAGGAAAAATGTCGGCCTCTGATCCACCCTCCAAGTTTGTCAAAAAGATGAATGAAATTCCTTCAATCACTCTACCGTCAGATCAACCTATGCAGATAGCAATGTCATTGGTAGATCGAGCCCTTGTCGGTCAGTTCATCAGGCTTTGGCCATCGTCTTGCACAACTGAAAACTGGATCCAGAAGAAATGGCGACCCCTTATCACCAACAGTGTCACCTGCTATGCGGTTGGATGGGGATTCTTTCTTTTCAAATTTATCTAAGACGACCGAGATCTTATCTTCAGAAATGGGTCGTACTTCATGGGACCCTAAGGACTGTACCTCCACCGCTGGATGCCTGAATTTGTTCTGGCATTGGATGTACCCAAGGCGATCCCAGTCTAGGTCAGACTCCCTAACCTCCCGATCCACTGCTGGTCAACCTCCTCGATGCAGGCCATCGATAATGGGCTTGGTAAGTACATCGATAAAGCTAATCCTAAAGAACAATACTTATGTGAACGTATTTGTGTTGAAGTTGATTTAGAAGCTGGCCTTCCAGAAGCAATAAAATTTACTGTAGGTGATTGGCAGCATTACCAGAAGCTAAACTATGAACAACTCCCATTTAAATGGAGACACTGCCGCGAGTATGGGCATTTCCAGAAAAAATACCCAAAACTACCTCAAGCCCATCAAGAAAAAGACCCAGACGAAGGATGGCAAAAACCCATAAGACACAACGCAAACAAAACTGGTCCAAGACGAGATGGAAAAGCTCCAAATCCCCCCTCACCCAGAAAGAAAGATACCTCAAAAAACACTCAGCCTGAAACATGCATCATTCTTCCCACCCTAGAAGAACTAGAAATTGAAAGGAACAATCCAAAACCAGATCCTTCTCCCATCCCGCCCCCATTAGAAAAAGAAAGAAACGGCCCTAACCCTTCGTCAAATACAGACCCCCCCTCAGGAAATAGCCCAACCGGACCAGGGATCAGAGGAAGATCTGTCGAAAGAAGAGGAAGGGGAAATAGATCCAAAACAAAGCACTAAGAAAATATCAAAGAGGGGAAGGAAATCAACAAAGGAACGCAGAGAAGCAAAAACCTACAAAGATAAGTTGCAGGGGGACAATCTACCCTAGAAAAACTGATTAATCCAAGAAAAACGAGGCAACAAGGGCAGTTCCAAAAAGGAGCTGCCACCACCAGCAAAGGTAAGTAATGAAATTCATCTCATAGACTGCAGAGGCCTTGGGAGCAAACAAAAAGTTGAAGCAATGAAAGACTTAATGCGCATATCCACCCTAGGCATCCTGCTAATCTAGGAGACCAAGTTGGAAGAGCAGCATTTCTTCCAGATCAGAAAGACCTTTTGGAACTCTAGTGACGGACTAGCCATAATTTCTCGAGGGGCCTTAGAAGGATTGGGCACCCTTTGGAATCCTATCAAACTCAAGTTGATCCATTCCCACGCTAGTTCACATTGGATTCTCACAATCCTCCGATACAAAGACATCAGCCTTCAGGTAAGTCTCTTCAACATTTATGTCCCAGTCCTTCATGTAGAAAAAATAAATTGTTGGAACTCTATCCAAGATCACCTGCAATCACTCCGCCCAAAGAATATCATCCTAGCAGGGGACTTGAATCTCACACTAAATGCCTAGGAAAAAAAAGGGGGAACCCTCGTCAGAGACCCTTTTAGGGAAATCGTTGACGATCTAATTTGGACTAGGATCTAGAAGACATCAAACCCCCCAAAGGACTGTTCACTTGGTCCAACAAAAGAATAGGTCTGGGACACATCACAGCTCGGCTCGATAGATTCCTTGTTCAGAACTATATTCTTCTCCTCGGCCTCACCCTGGACTCCACCATTTTACCCTTTAACGCCTCGGACCACAAGCCTGTCCTTTTAACAATCGCTCATGAACGCAATCTTGGCCCCATTCCCTTTCGCTTCAACCCGTCTTGGATCCAACATGAAGGATTTCTAGACATTGTCTCCTCGGTCTGGAAGGAAGAAATAATGGGTCCTCCCTTCTTTGTCTGGGAAGAGAAATTAAGGAAACTCAAAGTAGCCCTCAAAGCCTTGGCCAAGTCTCTCAAAACCCCTATGCTTAAGAAGGTGGAGGCACAACAATCTCTAGAGCAGCATCAAATCCAAGCAGAGATCCTCCCAGTATACCCCTTATCTTTGGAAAAAGAACAATAGCTACACCTAAATCTCCATCAAGCCTATCTCCAGGAAGAGGATTACTGGCGGTAGAAATCAAGAAGTTTGTGGCTTCATTCGGGGGATAAAAACACAAACTTCTTCCACAAGCAGGTGGAAGGCTGAAAGCAGTTCAACTCCATCAAAGAAATATGCTTCCAAGAGAAAACCATCTCCAACTTCGAGGGCATTAAACAAGCTGCCCACGAGCACTTCAGAAACATCTACTCCGACGAGCCACCTCCCCTGGAAGTCAGCACTGGTGATGTCCTAAATCTGATCCCTAAAAGGGTCTCCATGGAAGACAATATAGCACTCACAACCTTGATCTCCAAAAAAAAAAAAAAAAAAATCCANCAAAAAAAAAAAAAAAAAAAATCCATAATAAATATGGAGCCTGATAAAGCCCCAAGCCCAGATGGCTTCACAGCCTGCTTCATTAAAGTTTGCTGGAAAATAATAAAGCACAATCTTCATAGAATGATTCAAAAATCGCAATCCTGCAGCAAAATTGGAGGGAGCACCAACTCTGCCTTCCTCGCACCCATTCCAAAGGAAAAAGGAGCCTCCTCCTTTGACCACTTCAGACTTATTTCCCTATGCAACATTAGCTGTAAAATTATCACTAAAATTATGGCCAACAGGCTTAAAAATATCCTTCCCGCAATTATCCCGGATAACCAAGGAGGCTTCATTAAAGGCAGAAACATCAACGACAATATCATCCTTGTCCAGGAGGCCATTCATTCCAATCAATCTCGAAAAGAAAAAGGCATGATAATCAAACTGGATCTTGCAAGTGCCTTTGACAGGGTAAGGCATAGCTTCCTTTACCAGATAATGCAGTGGCTTGGGTTTGATCCATCTTTTACCAACTGGACCAAAGCATGCATAGGAAGGCCTTGGATATTGCCTCTCGTAAATGGTCGAGCAACCATATTCTTTCAAGCATCTCGAGGTCTAAGGGAAGGCTATCCTCTTTCCTCGCTCCTCTATGCCATTCAGGCCTCGATGCTGAGTTTTCAACTAGACCACAACCAACAACTCCAAGAAATAATGGGGCTACGCATATCCAGAGGGGTTAGAGACATCAACCATGCTCAGTTCGTTGATGATACCATACTACTGGGTAGTGCAAGCATCAGGTCGACCAACAAATCCAAAGTCGATCTCGACAAGTATCAAGCCATTTCGGGGAGCACAATCAATTACAGAAAAATTCAAATCTACGGCTGGAATTGTACTCCGAGGGAAATGTTTGACATCAATAGAATACTCGAAATAACGGGCAAAAATCAATGGGATTCCTTCAAGTATCTAGGATTCCCCATTTTCAAAGCCTCCGCCAAATCCTCTTGCTGGGCACCCCTAGTAGATAAAGGTAAATCTAGAATAAGCGTCTGGGGCTCAAGCTGGTTAAACCCAGGAGGTAAGCTTGTTCTCATAAAATCAATCCTCTAAAGCATGCCAATCTACCAATGCTCAATCCTCCTCGCTCCAAAAGGCAACATCTCCAAAATTGAAGCCTTGTTGTGTCGCTTCCTTTGGAAAGGAGGGAAAAACAAAGACAACAAGCTCCCACTGGTCAATTGGGGGAAAATCACTCGCCCTCTCCTTGATGGTGGCCTTCAGCTCCGCAATCTGCACTCCCAAAATTTGGCCCTAGGAGAAAAATTGCTTTGGAACATAGTTTCAGGAAGAAGCTCTTGGTGTGAAACGACTATTTGGAAGAAATATTTCACAGGCACGAGGATTCGATGTCTCGACTCACCACCTAAAACTACTCATGGATCCCCTATATTCAACGTATGCTCAAAAGCGCATGCCTTCTTTGCCCCGGCTCTTACCTGGATCCCAGGTAATGGAAAGAAAATCTTAATATGGGAAGACTTTATAATGGGGGACCCCCCAATCAACAACACTCTAGACACGACGCTCCTAAAATCCTTCCTCAAAGCTCAAAATATCAATACCCTCTGGGATATCTCCCACTGGCACAGTGACGGTTCCAAAGATTGGGCAAGCTGGAACCTCCATGATTGCCCGTTACAGATTCAGAAGGAAAATGAGTGGTTGATCAATCTACTTCGAGGAAAATCCTCAATATCCAAAAATCTCAGGGACCAATGAGGCTGGGGGATGAATTCCAGGAACTATACAACAGTTGTCGGCTATAAAACCCTCACAGCTGAGCCCCAGGCCCCAGGCAATCTAGCTCCTTGGAAAGAAATCTGGAGATTCAAAAGTCTACCCAAAGTGGACTTCTTCATTTGGACTCTAGCACACAATAGTATCCTGACAGGTGATAATCTACGGAGGAAAGGCTGGGAAGGACCCTCGAGATGCCCGCTCTGCCAATTCCATGAAGAATCTGCCAACCACCTGCTCCTTAATTGTCCCTTTGCAAAAGAATTCTGGCGAAACGCTTTGCCAGAGCGGGCCCCGACAGGCCCTTTCCCCCTTGATATTCCCACTCTGTTAAAAAACTGTTCCACCTCCTGTCCCTTCCCTCTCAAGCACAAAACTCAAATTAAATGTTGCTAGATGACCCTTCCTAAATTTATCCTTTGAAAAATTTGGCTCAAAAGAAACTCTTGACTCTTCAGAAACCAGTCCTCCATCCCCACCCACATTTCTGCCAAAGACAAAGCCTTACTAGGTGATTTCCTCTCTTTCCTCTGGTCAAACACCAATCTCCAAACCCTTTCACCCTCTGGAGAAGCTTGGATTCATAGTGTCGCTCCAGATCTAAAGTCCTCCCCTCTACCCCCCAAGCACTATGAAACTTCGGAAATGCGCAAAAAGCCTGAGGATTTCAACGAATGTAGACACACTTGGCACAAACATATCTTTTTATTTGACAGAGCTTCGAAAGGAAACCCAGGGGCGACAAGAGGGGGAGGGGTTATCTATAACCCCGTTGAATTCTGGGAACTAGTCTACTCCTGGGGCTAGGAGAAGAAACTAACAACATTGCAAAAGCCCTAAGTCTTTGGCAAGGAATTGCCCAAGCCCGGAAGCTAGCTATCAAGGAAATTATGGTGATAGGAGACTCTCAGATTTTAATCCAAGATATGGCCACCAACTCGATGCCAAACCAAATGAAACTCCAACAAATCTTTAAGAAAATACTTCCAAAAGATCGATTTTTTTTATGTGCTCCATCAACTGAATGGCGAAGCAGAACAGGTTGCAAATGCATCCACTCCCTTGAGCAAGGGCCAACTCTCCCTGAATGAGATCCTTCTCTTCGACCCTCTCCCATAAAGGCAAGTGGTGGGTGATCAGTTGGGCTTCTCGAAGCAGGTGGCATTCGTATCTCCCCGCGGCTCGACTCATGGCAGCTCTCTCACGTCACTCCTGTCTATTTCCTCCCTCACGCAACGGTACTTCATCCCTCAGCTCACGTCCTCTCACCACCCCTCGCTTGATCTTTCCCTCACATCTCTCATGGCGCTCTTCTTTGAGCCCATCCCCTTCCTGCATAGCGCTCGGGCGAAGCCCTTGCGCTCCATGGCATCACACGTTCAAGCTGGTGTTAAATCTGGGAAGGCAGAGAATTGTTCTTGCATGTCTTGTCCGTCTGTTACTACCCAGATCCCTCACCTGGCTTCTGCTCTCATCTCCCCCCCAGATCGCTCATGCCCATTCGACACTGCCTAGTTCCTTGCCTGGATTTTGTTCTTAGCTCCTTCACCAGCTCACTCAATGGATTTTAGTTCCAATTCCGCCTCCCCCCCCCTAATCCTCCCCCCTCTCTGGAACTAGAAATTCGCAAGTTGAAGCGTACTCTCAGTGCACACAGAGGCTTCCTACTTCATCTCGACACGAAAGGAGGCCGGAGGTTCGAGATGGTCGAAGAAGAATTCATCCATCTCAGGGTGGAAGTGGTCAAAGCTCTTACATATACAACGCAACAATCTAATAGCAAAATTGTTGAATTGGAGGCAAGAATCGAAAATTTGGAGCTCCAATCCACCAGAACGAACTGCCAGACAGACGCGGGAGTGAAGGCTTCCCCAAGCGCAGGTTCCTCCATCTCGGATCAGAAGGTTTAATTATCATATTCCTCACTCCTAAAACTAGACCAGTTTTGGTTTTCTGGCATTTTCTTTGTAAGCAGGATTATAGCCTCTTTTTGGAAATCAGGAAAACACTTTGTAAGTAGGTTCTCGGCTTGTGTTTAGCCAATTTTGGATTTTAGGACAGTATGGGAACTCTGGGATTTATTATCAGGGCAAACTTGCTTGTAATCTTGAATCCCATGCACATAATGCATGGTTGAATTTTGTAGTTTTTCTCACAGTGGTCACACCACTGCTCTCTTAATATATAAACCACTTTCTTGTAAAAAAAAAACAATATGTAAGGTGGCTATCTAGAAATCCCTTTTAACGATATTCCTCTCACTTATAACAATATGTAAGGTGGCTATATTGAAATCTTTTTAATGATATTCCTCTCACTCTTAACAACATATAAGGTGGCAATATAGAAACTCTCTTACAAAATTCCTCTCACACCTATCAACATTAAAGGTGGAAATATACAAATTTTATAGAATTCATCTCACTCTTATAATCTACAATGAGTGGCTTACAAGCCTTATAATAGACTTTAGGAGATATCTACATATGCATATCAACTTACATTTACAAATATACATATTTACAATGAAATCTTTTATGATGGATGGTTTATTCATGGACCCATCCTCCCTTTGGTACTGGAAGGAGTTTCACAACTTCCTATCTATGACAATGCCCCTGACGCCAATGTTGAGTATGACATTGAATCTGACGTAGAATCTAATGTTGAATCCAAGAAACCATTAGACCAAACTATAGGTCTTCCCAGTAACCTATATAACCCCTCGTTGCGAATATCAAGCACTATTGTTGTGTCTAGAGCAACTTCTCTTGAATGCACAAGTACCTGGCCATTCTGGAATGCGACTACATAGCCTTCATCTTCAAATGTTGCAACTGAGAGTAGGTTTACCTTCAACTATGGAACATATAACATATGTTCTATTCCCATAAATCCTTCCGACTTGAGTTGGAATCTTACATATCCATACACTCTTATTGCTTGTCTAGTATTAGATCGAGATCCCACATACCAATCTGTGTTGGACTCTGAGAAAGTCAAAAATATTGATCTCATCTTAGTCATGTGATGAGATGATCCATTGTCCACAAACCATTCCTTGTTATCTTCATATATCACTTTTCCAAGACCAGCCATTAGGAAGTATTATTTCTCAAATCTTCTAGTAAGATCATTAACTTCATCTAGAGTTGTTGTCTGTCTTATTACAAGTACCTTTACATCTTTCTCGTTCTGTTTCGGATATAAGTGCGAGTAAAGTGTTCAGCACTTCTCGATCTAATGTCCACTCTTACCACAATAAGAGAAGAGTATTGTGTTCCCATATTGGAACCACGATCGCTTTTTGTCATTCCCCCTTTTCTTTTGCTTTGAGAAATGATATTTACCTTTATCCTTCTTTTTGGAGGGCTTATCCTGCACAGACTGCCTTCTTCGACACTTACCCATATCATGGTTACTAGTTCCACATGAAGCACATGGATACTTAGACCATTTACCAGTGGCAAACGTCTTCATTCCCTCCTTAGAATGCACATCCTTCTTTGGAGATGTCTTACACATGTTACCTTTATATGCACTAGAAGGTAAGACTAATTGCTTATGAAGGACCTCTTCATCTGAAGTTCTCCTTGCTTCAGTTGTCCTCGGGCATTCTCCATCTTGACCGGAAAAAGAATAATATGAGGAGTCATCTTTCTCGATAATTCATTTTGAAAGAGATAGTCCCTTTTGCATCAAAGACTTTACATTCTCAACCTGCCAATCTTCATGGATTGATGTTGATGGTGCCAATACTTGATTCCTTATTTGAAACTTTATTTCCAACTCATGAAAAAATATCTTTATGGAATTCCTCTTGACATATCCGACAATCCTGTAGCCTCTGCTTCTCTTCCTCGAGAGTTTGCAACTACATCCTTAACTCATAATTATCCTTCTGGATCTGTCAATTAATATTCTTTTGCGGTCTCAACTTCATGAGAACTTTACTCATCTTGTCCTCTTAATAAGAGTCTTAAATATCTTCACCAACTAAACTCTTGTATTTCATCACATCAACGATTTGTGAATACACATCAAAACTAGATTTAATACCACTTGTTCTTAAAATCCTTAGACACCACTTATTCCTTTAAAATATATGCATTCAACATCTAACTTGATTCAGAATTAAATCTTGATCGCAATGAGGTGATTTGCAAAAAAATAAAAATGATGGTGTGCTTCTTAATCAAAAACTCATAAACTAATGATTAATTTGCACATTATTGAGATGACACAACAAAAAATAAAAGAACTCAAATTACATATATGGATGATATATTGCTTCATCTTCAAAGTCCCTTTAGATAGTATGATTGTCCTTCGTCATTTCAAAATACCAAATTACATTACAACATGGCTTTACAAAAAGCCAATTTAATGGACTCTCCTTAATTCCGCTACTCAAAATAAGAAAATGAGTTCACCATTGAATTCCTTGCGAAATTCTGAGAAATTTGAGTATAAAGTTGACCAAATTCCAAACTGGCTCAAATACACCCTCTTTACATGCCAAATGATGCACTATGGTGCTCATTAATGGAAATATGCACTAAGACTTTTACAAATGACCTATGATCATAAAATAGACCTCAAGTTCATACTCCTTGCGAAAATCATGAAAAATGAGTATAAAGGTCCCTAGGTGCAGTATATATAACTCATGGAACGCATATCGAGACACAGCATACTTGACCTTTTCTTGGCACGTAAATGTAGACATCCATACAGTACCTCCTCGAGATTCGTACCATCTCGGGATCCGCACCTCCTCGGTTTGTGTGCAAACATGGGAATCATGCTCCCTATCCGAACTCACAAGAAAACGATTTATTAAATCATTGGGGAATCCCGTAACAAAGGAATTTCATTGGCAGATTGGTTAGGCCTTCGGACTATAACCCGGAGGTTACGGTTTCAATCCTCCATAATCCATGCTTGGTTTGTTTTATTGTTATACAGTTTATAACTATATACTATATATAAAGTTTCGGTGGCATAATTTGTTAGATCCCCTCGGCTTTGGCACATGGTTTTATTAAATTTAAACAAAACCAAGGGTCGAGGGCTAAGCCTTTGGCCCTTTTTGTCACTGGGGCTAAACCCTTGGCCCTTCTTGTCGTCGGCTAAACCTTTAACAAAGATTAAATAAATTCTCCACCATATATGGTTAAGAACCAACTGTGTGGCATATTGGTTGTTAGCATCTCAAACTCCATATCAAATTTTCTCCTTATTGCAAGAATGAGGTCATTCTTGTAGCACCGAAAAAATGTTGTTCCTAAAAGCACCGATTTTTTTTAGCATGCCATATTTTGGAATTTTATTATTATTCCATAAAATCTGTGATGCTCGTAAGAAAACATTGGGTTCATGATTATTGAACTCAATCTCTAATTTCAAAGCCCGAATCAAGTCTCAAGGCAATGCACTCAGCACAAGCGTCGAGGGGGGAACCCATAATGGGCAGTGCACTATGTGTTGTCTCAACTTAATGATACCAAATGTTAAACATAAAACCCTTTGTGCACAGAGGTGTTCGATAAGTCACATGGATATCTTGACAGGTTTCAAAATGCATTATTCATGGATAACGTTCTATCTATTGAATCCCTGGAAGATCAACGTTCAAAGGTGTGCCTAAAATAGAGATCTTGGGAAAAATCCTATAATATTACTCAGAGTAAAATGGCATACACAAAACATATAGTTTTTTAAGTTGACACTACAAATGGATATGCGTTAAAAATTCTCAAGCATTGCCAATTCACATGTTCTTATGGTCAAATCAAAGTCTATGAGCTTGGAATTAGGATTTAGCATGTTTGAAAATATGAAAGGGTTGGGTGATCATTTCATCTGACAATACTAAGCTCAAAAGTTGGATAGTTTTTTCAATCATAAAAGATCAACATTTTGCAAAGATTTGCACAGGTATGAAAACATTATTCCAGCAATGTTGGGACACTTAGCAACAATAAATCAGAAAATGGTTTGGTTGAATGACAAAGCAATCATAGGCAGAATTTCGCTAGAACTTGACTTTTTCAAGCTGGAAAGGAGTTCCAGAAGGGTTCCTAATACCTGTTTATGTTATTTTCATATCAGAAAATTAATCTCCAGATCCACATCGACAAAGGATATTATCGAATCATATCAAAATTCAAGGCATCAATTGAAATTTCAAAATCGTCTCCAGATTTGATAGCAGGTGGCAGAGCATTTCTGGCATATGTTGATAAGTGTCCAAGCAAGGTAAAGTGTCGAACTTCTCAAAGAATTAGTTTCTATTCCATATTTTAGGCCTCTTGGGCAATTCAAAGGATACAATTGGAAGTCATCCCTTTTTTAAAAGGCATGAAATTAGCAGTTCCATATTTGGAGTTTTAGATGGAATTTAAAATGTCAACACCTAGCAACAATTTATCTTATCCTAGGAATCAAAATTAGCAGAAGATCTTTTGACTCTCAAAGCTCCAATATTTGAGAGACCTTACAGTCTGTTCCATATATTGTGACAGCAGATTTTTTGCAATTCCCGTCATATTTCAGGAAGGGAATTTTGGGCTCCATTTCCGATCAAACGATAAATAATTTTCTAGAACCATTCAAAACCCACCTCCCAAATGGACTCATTTACCTTGCTTGCGAGCGGTTTTTGGAATTTATCAACGATTTAGGACAAATTTGTGTCTGGTCACGACAAAATTTTCCAGAAGTTTCCAGTGACAGAGCATATGGTAGCAGGAGAAAATTTTCATCATTGGCAGTGAAATTCCATTCCCAGGAAGTCAAGTCAATTCCAGATCCTAGATGATCATCAACAAAAATCAAATCCCAGATTTAGAAGTTCCAAATTTCAGGGCATTTGATTGCATCAGTCCCAGATTTTTCAGCAACTGATAGCTTATGTGGCTGATGTAATTTTATATAAAATCCATGATTTGTACAGAACGGGGAAGGGGTTGTTGGTTGGTGTTTATTGAGGAAACTCTTTATCCATTTTGGAAAAAGCTCTCTAATGCAAGACAAATACATATTTCAAATTGGTACTAAATGCTAAGGACTTTTTGATGGTCAGATTATTCTTTTATGGTCTACTCTTTATTCTTTTCTTACTTGAATGTATGTGGATCTACTGCAATGCATGGGATTTGTCTTTTATGAGTAAACCAATGAATATTTTGTTGAATGTTTGTCAATACTTAAGATTTATGTTCAAGTATTTTACTCTTTCATCTTGAATGATATTTTTGATCAGGAGTTTCATGTGTAAGTGGACAGTTTGAAAACTTGCACATTTCCTTTCCTCATTATTGTTTTTATCTGATTCATTAAGTTGTCTACCATTTACTTAACCTTTGAGATATATTCTTTGCTCTTCCTTTTTTGAGTTAAATAGTTTATTACCCCTACCCAACCTACAACCAATTTCAAAACCTAAAAAATCATATTTACCTACAAAACCATTGCAATAACCTTGATGATTCCCTAGCTTTCCCTCTTACGGTCAAGTGCAACTTTAGGGACTAAGATCTTTTGGCATCGTTGTCGGGGACAGAGGAATGAAGAATTTATCCCTGGGAGAACGACAACGATCAATTCTAGCTCTTGATTGTGAACATGATTTGGACACTTTTTCTGACTGTATCATTCACCTGGCGACTCCATGAAGGAGGAATCCATTGGCAACTCCACTGATCCAAGATGTTGAAGGTTGTGGAAGCCATTTTGGATCGTAGGTTTGCTCCATTTGATTTCTCCTGTATTCTTGGTTTTCCAAATGTTGTGCATCTTATGCATGAATGGGGAGACTACCTTCCGAGGTTTAGAGGAGATGATCACGATCATCCTACACAACACTTGATTGATTTTCATCAATACATGGACAAGTTTGATATTCATCATGATATGTATCGCTGAAAATGTTTATGTACTCCTTGGAAGGAGAGGCGAGACAATGGTACTGATCTCTTCCTGTTTCCAATATTTCATCATTAAAGGAATTTCATGTTGTTTTTCATTCATATTGTAAGAGGATTTATCCTGCTGAGCTTTTATTGCATGATTGTTGTGAACAAATTAAACCCCTTAGGACTAGCGATTGGGAAAACTTTAGTGATGAAATTCATGAAGATATATGTCAAGAGAATGAAGCTCGGGATGTTAGCACCGATCAGATGCATGAAGGAACATTCCAACAACAAAAGAGATACATCAAGTATGATGTTTATGCTTTTGAAATTGATGAAATTAAGTTGTTATCTTCTGATGATCATGATAACCTTGTTGTTTTGAACATTGCTAATCCATTTTCTTCTCAATATGACAATCAATAGCTGCAAGTGTTTTTTGTTTCCCCAAATATTTATGAAAATATTCCTGTCTATGATGAATATGATGATGATAATGAAGTTTTAGACCCAGAATTCCCTCATTTGAACTAGTTTGACCAACAGTTTCGTGAAGGCTTTGAATCCATGGTCTATGAGGAATCAAACCCTGTGTTTGAGAGTTATGTTTCAGAGTTAGAAAATGATTAAGATGAGTAGATTTCTCCATTAACAATTGTTGGATTTTATAGTAGCAAATTGGTACGTGACTGTCATGATGCAGAATTTAAAGGAAGCTTTTATCAGGAGAATATTCCAAATAAAAATCTTAAGGGAAAAGAAGGCAGTTTGCAGCTATTTGTTTCATTTTGTTGCAGAAGAAAAAAATTAGCTTGGAAGCAAAGCAATCTATGCAGTTACAACAACAAAATTATTCCTTTGATCAGTTGGAGTTTTGTCATGATTTTCATGACTCAGTGACCATTTACATGGAGATGTTTTTTCTAGAGGTCTTCAATGCTGTAGCATTTGTCCTGCAAACAAATTTCAATAGTAAGTACAAGTTACTTATGTAAATTCTGTTGCAAAATTTGTATTATTTCTCATTTACCTAAAAAGAGGAAGATCATTTTTTTAGTAGAATGAATACATGGTTGCATTGGAAATTCACCTACACATGATCAACATGATTTCAGCGAGTTCGTAGAGTAGGATAGTTGAATAAGCTTGCATCCAAACAATTTGTTTTCAGCTTGTTGTAGATTAAATAATAAGACTCCATATCCCAATGGAAAGCATTGGTGCAAATTCAAGTCATTTTATTTTTAGACTGGTGATTGGGTATCCAGTTTCTTTGGGATTTGCAGAGCAGTTGGGTTTGCAGTTTGTGATGCACATGATGAGTAGGTTATAGTTTCCAGAGACAATATTTGGAAGCAGGCACAAGGTCTGCAAGTTCTTGATGCCTCACAATGAGAGCATCATCCCTAGTTAGAGCCAGTGTTAGCACCTCAAACTGCATATCAAATTTTTGCCTTGTTGCAAGAATGAGGTCATTCTTGTAGCACCGAAAAAATATTATTCCTACAAGCACCGTTTTTTTTTAGCATACCATATTTTGCAATTTTATTATTATTCCATAAAATATGTGATGCTCATAAGAAAACATTGGGTTCGTGGTTATCGAACTTAATCTCTAATTTCAAAAATCAAGTCTTAAGGCAATGCACTCAACACAAGCGCTGAGGGGGGAACCCATAATGGGCAGTGCACTACGTGTTGTCTCAACTTAATGATACCAAATGTTAAACGTAAAACCCTCTGTGCACACAGGTGTTCGATAAGTCACATGGATATTTTGACAGGTTTCAAAATACATCTTCCATGGATAACGCTTTATCTATTGAATCCCTGGAAGATCAACGTTCAAAGGTGTGCCTAAAACAAATATCTTGGGAAAAATCGTAGAATATTACTCACAAAACAATGGCATACACAAAACATACAGTTTTTTAAGTTGACACTACAAATGGATATGCATTGAAAATTCTCAAGCATTGTCGATTCACATGTTCTTATGGTCAAATCAAAGTCTATGAGCTTGGAATTGGGATTTAGAATGTTTGCAAATATGAAAGAGTTAGGTGATCATTTCATCAGACAATGGGATTGTACTAAGCTCATACAGTTGGATAAGTTTTTTAATCATAAAAGATCAGCATTTTGCAAAGATTTGCACAGGTATGAAAACATTATTCTAGTAGTGTTGGGACACTTAGCAACAATAAATCAGAAAATGGTTTGGTTGAATGACAGAGAAATCATAGGTAGAATTTTTCCAGCACTTGACTTGTTCAAGCTGGCAGGGAGTTCCATAAGGGTTCCTAATACATGTCTATGTTATTTTCACATCATAAAATTAATCTCCAAATCCACATCTATAAAGGATATTATCGAATCATATCCAGATTTAGTGCCTCAATTGAAATTTCAAAATCGTCTCAAGATTTGATAGAAGGTGGAAGAGCATTTTCGACATATGTTGATAAGTGTCCAAGCAAGGTAAAGTATCGAACTTCTCAAAGAATTATTTTCTATCCCATATTTTTAGGTCTCTTGGGAAATTCAAAGGATACAATTGGCAGTCATCCCATTTTTAAAAGACATGAAATTAGCAGTTCGAGACTTGGAGTTTTAGATGGCATTTAGAAGGTCAACATATCGCAACAATTTATCTTATCTTAGGCATCAAAATTAGCAGAAAATATTTTGACTCTCAAAGCTCCAATATTTGAGAGACCTTAGAGTCTATTCCAGATATTGTGACAACAGATTTTTTGCAATTCCTGTCATATTTTAGGAAGGGAATTTCGGGTTTCATTCCCGATCAAACAATAAATAATCTTCCAAAACCGTTCAAAACCCACCTCCCAAATGGACCCATTTACCTTAACATGAGTGGTTTTTCGAATTTCTGAACAATTTAGGAGAAATTTGTGTCCAGTCAGGACATAATTTTCCAGAAGTTTCCAGTGACAGACCACATGGCAGTAGGAGAAATTTTTTAACATTGGAAATGAATCTCCATTCCCAGGTAGTCAAGTCAACTCTAGATCGTAGATGATCATCAACAGAAATCAAATCCCAGATTTAGAAGTTCCAGATTTCAGGGCATTTGATGGCATTAGTCCCAGGTTTTTAGCAACTAATAGCTTATGTGGCTGATGTAATTTTATATAAAATCCATGATTTGTACAAAAAGGGGAAGTGGTTGTTGGTTGTTGGTTGTTGTTTATTGAGGGAACTCTTTATCCATTTTGGAAAAAACTCTCTAATGCAAGACAAATACATATTTCAAATTGGTACTAAATGCTAAGGACTTTTTGATGGTTAGATTCTTCTTTTATGGTCTACTCTTTATTCTTTTCTTACTTGAATGTATGTGGATCTACTGTAATGCATGGGATTTGTCTTTTACGAGTAAACCAATGAATATTTTGTTGAATGTTTGTTCATACTTAAGATTTGTGTTCAATTATTTTACTCTTGCATCTTGAATGATATTTTTGATCGGGAGTTTCATGTGTAAGTGGAGAGATTGAAAACTTGCACATTTCCTTTCCTCATTATTATTTTTATCTGATTCATTAAGTTGTCTATCTACCATTTACTTAACCTTTGAGATATATTCTTTTCTCTTACTTTTTTGAGTTAAATACTTTATTACCCCTACCAAACCTACAACCAATTTTGAAACCTACAAAATCATATTTACCTACAAAACCATTGCAATAACCTTGATGATGCCCTAGCTTACCCTCTTACAATCAAGTGCAACTTTAGGGACTAACATTGGTAATGGAGGTTTGTTAATGCTTTCGGAGGTCATGGGTTTGACCCCCGTCGACTCCCATAATTTTGGTAAACACTAACCAATCATCCACCAATCTGTCATGGCACATCACCTGTACGATCATGTGCCACGTGTCACCCTTGCAGTGGTGACACGTGTCACCCTTGACTTTGCCCTTTGAGTTTTTGCATGTTGACCAAACTTTGACTAGCCATAACTTTTTTATACGAATTTCGTTTGAGGTGATTTTGCACCATTGGAAAGTTGTTGTCGAGCTCTACGTATTGATGGCATTTTCGGGAGAATTTGGGATATTTGAATTTTGAGCTTTTATGGATCCTCCTAGACCTCTGTGAACGTTCTGGATCCTCCTAGACCTCTGTGAACGTTCTGGATCCTCCTAGACCTCTGTGAGTGTTCCTGGATCCTCCTGGATCATTAAGATCGAGAATAATATTAGTCGTCAGATCACTCTATGTCGAGAACATATCTTGATCGTCGTATTACAAATGCATACTAAAGAAACACAATCTAATGACACATTAGACCAAGTTGATCTTAACTAAATCCTAAGTGTCTAAATATCCTGACTTCCCCCCTTAAGAACAAATTGGGATATGATTGGAGGATTTACAAAGGTGACACAATAAGAGAAGTAAGGAGGCATTAGAGTCTATCCCCCCTTAATGACAACTTCCTAAACTCCAAACATAGATCGAGATTTCGAAAACTTCGCTAATGTAAGATACTTTGTGAAAATGTTCGCAACTTGATCTTTTATACAACAAAATAGCACTTCAATAACTCGATCATGAATGATATTTTTGATGAAGTACATGTGTAGCTCAATGTGTTTGTTGCGTTGATGTTGAATTGGATCTTTGGCAAGCTTGATGGCACTCTTATTTTCGCACCAGAGGGTGGTCAGATGCTGATGTTGGAATCCAAAATATGAAAGGATTTGTCGAATCCACAAGGCTTCTTGACTTGCATTAATCATTGCTCAATACTTTGCTTCTATTGAAGAAATAGCAATAGCATGTTGTTTCTTACAAGCCCAAGTGACATGTCCTGAACCAAGATTGAAAACATAACCTGCAGTAGACTTTTGATCATCAGGGTCGCCAACCCAATCTGAATCAGTGAAACCAACCACCAAAGGAGTCCCCCTAAACTATAATGTATCCCAAACCGAGCTATACCCCAGACATACCAAAGTATCATTTTAGTTGTTGTTCAATGGATTTCATGGAGTGTTTGCATATATCAAGCAACAAGACCAACACCAAAGGAAATATCAGGACAAGTATGAGTCAAATATAAGAGGCTACCAACTAACTGATGGTACAAAATGGCATCAACTTCGAGAATAGTACAAGTGGCAACAAGTTTGACTCCAGACTTGAAGGGAGAAGGGGTTTGTTTATAATCTTCCACATGAAAGAGGCAAAGAAGGTCACAAGCATACTTAGACTAGGAAAGAAAGAATCATTCCTTGGTTTGTAATACTTGGAGGCTAAGGAAATAATGTAAATAGCCTAAGTTTGTCATTTCAAATTTATTTTTAAGGTTAGATTTCACATGGATTAAAAGTTTAGGGTCACTACCAGTGAGGATAAGGTCATCCAAACAAATATCAAGTATTATGATATGGCTTCCTACTTTCTTGGTACATATATTAGGGTCAGAATGACATCTAGAAAAGTCAGTGTCAAGAAGAAAGTTGTCCATTTTGGCATACCAACCTCGAGAAGCTTAATTAAAATCATAAAGAGATTTCTTAAGGTGACAAACAAGGTTGGAGTCGTTCTGGACAAATAAGTGATTCTCTAAAACTTGAGCCAAAAGAGAACAAGCTCATTGGAACTGTGAACGTGTCTAACATTGATCAGAAGGATCATCAGCAAGATCACCAATTTCTTCTCATGTTGAATGAACTCATCTCAGAAGTGGTGGTGTTGGTGCATGTTCATATTCAATGGACTCATTTGGAGGAAGGTGAGCAAGCGAAGGTGGATTTTCATCCTCACTATCATCATCTGAAGAAGAAGAAACCAAAATAGGAACAAAAGATGGTTGTAGGCCAAAAATGGCACAAATGTCGAATTAGGCTCATAAGCCAAGATATTTTCATCAAATTTAACAACTCTTATAATAATAATTTCATTGGAATGAGGTTTAAGAAGTCTCTAACCTTTGACATCTTCAGAATATCCAACAAAAATACACTTCTCACTTTTAGGTTGTAAAGATTTCCTTTTCTCATTGAGAATGTGAGCTCATGCTACACTACCAAATGCATAGAAGTGGCTTACATCTGGCTTAATTTTATTCCATGCTTCTTCTAGTGTTATATTTTTTAAAGCCTTTGTGGGAATGTGATTTACTATGTAATTTGCACAGTTGATGGCTTCCGCCCAATAATGAAGACTCAATCCTTTATATTAGCCATTTCCTTTTGTGTGTGATTCTTTCTTTCAACAACACCATTTTGTTATTGTGTATATGGAACAATATGTTGCATTTGAATGCCTTGTGTAGTGCAGTAACTTGTAAATTTATTGTTCACATATTCACCTCCATTATTTGTTCTTAGCCTTTGAAGTTGATGTCCAAATTGTTTTTCTACAAGGGCGTTGAAGGCACTCTTAAGTTTTTAAGAAGCAAACCCAAGTGTGTATGGAGAGGTCATCAATGGAAGTGTTATGAACACAATATACATAGAAATAGATATAAATAAATAATAATTAATAATGAAGAGTCATGACATCCTAATGAAAGGACACATTTCTTCATGAAAGGGCACCCCTATGGGTATTTAAGGCCCTCACTTCTCATTGTAATATTATCTCATATCATATTTAATATTCACATTATTATTATCCTATATGGATTTCTATGTACTATCCTATTTATATTGGATATTCTTTGTGTGAGTGAACTTTGTTCATCTTAGGAAGTTAAGAAATACTTGCACCCAAACAAAGAAGGAGAAGAAAGTGTACCACACAAATCATTGTGAACAAGTTGCAAGGGGGTTGAGGCATGCCAAGAGGCACATTTTTCAAAATTATCTCGACGATATTTTCCAAGAACACAACCAACAGAAAAACCATCTCTGCAAGAAACGAGAGGAAGACTAGTCACCATATGTGTTTGGTGTTACATTCATTTAGAGTAGAATAAATTGTTTTATCCTTAACCATATGATAAGATGCTCCATAATCAATAAGCCACTCATCAGAAGAAGAAGTAGAAGTTGCATTGAAGGAGAAACTAGAAGCAAAAAGTGCATGTCCATGAGAAGAAGAAGAATCAATATTGATGTTGTGTTTCTTCATTGTTGTTTCTAAGGCTTCCATCTTTTTAAAACATTTAGACTCCACGTGACCATCTTTCCCACAAAAGTTGCAATGTCTACCATTTTTATTACTTTTGGAATTTTGCTCCTTTGTCACTATTGGGAGTAGAATTTAGATGAGAGGGTTTGGGGCCCTTGTTTTGTTTGTTGTTTTGGCGAGGATGTTACTTCTTGGGATTCTTGGATTTATCTTTTTGTTGGGCCACTAAGGCTTTTTTGGTTGTACCTACAGTGTTGATCAATCCAAGTTGCACAAGCTTATCTTTCTCTCGAATCATAACATCACAAAAAGACTCAAGAGAGGGTTCTTTATAAGCACTCCCTATAGCTTCTCTAGTGGCATAAAAGGTAGATACAAAAATAGAATATGATCTACCAAGCTTAGCAAGAATAACATTTATGCATCGATCGTCCTTAAGATCTAGTTTGCAGTCTATACATAAAAGTCTAAGTGTTTCTCACTAATATAAATAACCTTCAATGCAAGGAAAATCATTGGGACTTAAAGTCATTAATTGTTTTTCTAATTGGTGGGCTCGAATAATATTGTGTTTACCAAACACAACTTGAAGCTTTTCCCAAGCTTCATTGAGGGAATCAATTCCTTGAAGGTGAAACCTTAAATCAGGAGAGATAGGCATTCTGATTAGACCACCTGCTTCGTCACTCTTATTAGCCCATTTGACTTTCTTTTCATCATTAGTGAGTTCTTGTTCTTTTCCCAAGGTAATTCAATACAATCCTTTACTTTTTAGTACATCCTCCATATGGGATTTCCATGAGAAGTAGTTGGTACTAGTAAGCAAAATATCACTAGGAGAAACCATATTAAAATATGCAAAGAATATGGATTTAAAGGTTGAAATTTATGGTCTAAATGGAAAGCTCTCGAAAAAATAGGTTGTTTAAAAAAATGACACTTAAAATGGATTTCGGATGTGAACGCTATGTAATTTTGAAAAAATACATAAACGGTAACCAAATATCCATGTGGCCAGTAGAAGTTGGTCCACGTGGTGATGCTCCTCCTTATCTAACTTTTCTTATAAACTCACTTATAAATAAGTTACTTATGAAGTGACCCATTTTTATAGAATAAGTGGGAATGCCTTTTAGAATGAAGTTACTTTGTAAATTAAAGTTGCATATAAAAATGAGTAACTAAAAATAATCTTAAAGCTACTTATAGTTATTCACTTTTATAAATCAAGTGAAATGCATTTTAAAATGGATGCATGAACTTTTTCAAAAAAATAACAAAAAATAGACTTGAACTCAAGACTTCTTACTAAGTAAAACAACTTTTAACCAAGTGAGATAGTGCAAAACACATCACAATCTTAAGAAGGAAGATGGAGGTGTTGTTGTGGAAGACAGCCTTGAAGTGTGTGCTAAAATTCTTGTTTTTTTCATATGCTCACACACACAAAAAAATTCACTTCTCGACAACAATAAGGGGTTAGATCTTAGTTAGCTTACAAGAAAACACTTTATGCTATGTTTCTGATTTGTTGAGATCACACATAGTGCATGACAAAGAGCTTACACATACAAGAAAACACTTTCTGCTTTGTCTCTGATTTGTCAATATTGCACAAAGTGCAGGGAAAAGAGCATACACAAACTGGAAAGAGTAGCAATCTAGAAACAAAAACAGAAAATTGCAATATTATCTCTATAAGCTTTTTAAAAATGGTGTATTCAGGCTTTATACCTCTGGATCCAACTGAAATGGTTGTATCTTGGGAAAACAAAAACCTTTTCGAGTGAAACGAAAA
>ML810624.1:135310-168655 GCA_009831015.1 Picea engelmannii | reverse complement strand
CATGAACCAATGGCCAGTTAATACCCCTTGCCTTATCACTTGGATCCACAACAACTCATTGTTCTTTATTTGCAAGAAGATCTTCCATCTTTAACTTCCATAACTCAAAGTTTTGGTTGTTAAACTTATCTATTTTTGTTCTTGAACTACTTGTCATTTTCTTTACACTCATTGTGCAAATCTTCCTCTCTAGCACAAGTTTATTGCAAACCTATTATACCCTTGTTATTCATATAATAAGTTAAACCCTCGCAACAAAGGCGTCCCCTGAAGCTATTAACCTCACTATGATACCACTTGAAGAGTTTGATAAACCTATGCAAGAAAAACAATACTAATAGGATCTAAAAACTTAAGAACAATAATGGCACACACAGTATACACACATGTTTACATTAGAAACCCTTAACTGGGAAAACTAGCCAACTTGAGAGCCATGCCTCTCTCTTTCTCCTTATATTAATTTCACCATTCATAATACAATATATAGGTATTCTACGGCATCCAAAACCCTAATCTGTTAACTAATATTGTATTACAACCCTATTTCCTTAACAATAACTAATTTATGATGGGTCAAAAAAACATTGGGCAAAAAGACACAAAACAAACCAAAAACAGACCCAAAAAGTTTCTTTCGGGGGTGTTGGCCCACCACACCGCCCTAATTCCCCTTTGCTTTGGGAACCTACAAAGAATAAAACACATGTCCAATAGTATCCACTTGGAACATCATGCAAACATGAAGTGATGGCTAGTTTATACCCCTTGTGTTGTTACCTCTAATCACCTTTGGAAGAAATTATGAAGCATACAAGGGAGAAGACTAGCATTGCGAGAGGGTTTATTTCGATGGACGACCAATTTATTTCATTGGGTATTAGGGAAAATACAGTTTTTATTGTCTTGAATTTTGGCGTTGCAGGTTCCCTAAAGTACAGGTTCTCTCTAGCATGCATGAGGATGATAACTCCTACTCTTGCTTTGAACTATATCCCCCTCTTCAAGCGCAACCATTAGTTTTGTGAAATTGTTTAGTATAGAATTAGGATTGTTTGACAAAACAAAGTATTTCCACAAAGAATAAAAACCTTAAGCAACCACTCACACAACCAGATCAAAGATCAATACAATAGTGTTTTTACGTGGTTAAAACCCTTTAAGAGGGAAATAGTCCACGAGTCTGGCCAATGTGGCCACTTGAGGCAATATATCAATGCAAAAGAAAAAAAAATACATCAGAGTTTCTCACAATCAGTCTTCAACAAATGACCCTCGATTCTCTTTAAATAGAGATCATGGACCAATCAAGTGTTGAGCCACAGATCAATAGTCGTTAGTATCAAGGATAATGTGAGTCGTCATATCCCTTTATGTCTAGAACATATCATGATCGTTGGATTACATAACTACAAATTCATATTAATGCATACTAAATAAACACACTTTTACCTAAAGACCCATTATACCAAGTTGATCTTAACTAACTCCTAAGTGTCTAAATATCCTTATATCCCCTCTCAGAAACAACTTGGGATAGGATTGAACGATTTACAAAGGTGACACAATAGAAGAAGGAAGGAGGCATTAGAGACTATCCTCCTATTTCCTTAACAATAACTAATTTATGATGGGTCAAAAAACCATTGGGCGAAAAGACACAAAACAAACCAAAAATAGACCCAAAAAGTTTCTTTCGGGGATGTTGGCCCACCACACCGCCCTAGATCCCTTTTGCTTTGGGAACCTACAAAGAATAGAACACATGTCCAATAGTATCCACTTGGAACATCATGCAAACATGAAGTGATGGGTAGTTTATACCCCTTGCGTTGTTACCTCTAATCACCTTTGGAAGCAATTATGAAGCATACAAGGGAGAAGACTAGCATTGCGAGAGGGTTTATTTAGATGGACGACCAATTTATTTCATTGGGTATTAGGGAGAAGATAGTTTTTATTGTCTTGAATTTTGGCGTTGCAAGTTCTCTAAAGTACAGGTTCGCTCTGGCATGCATGAGGATGATAACTCCTACTCTTGCTTTGAGCTATATCCCCCTCTTCAAGCGCAACCATTAGTTTTGTGAAATTGTTTAGTATAGAATTAGGGTTTTTTGACAAAACAAAGTATTTCCACAAAGAATAAAAACCTTAAGCAACCACTCACACAAACAGATCAAAGATCAATACACTAGTGTTTTTATGTGGTTAAAACCCTTTAAGAGGGAAATAGTCCACGAGTCTGGCCAATGTGGCCACTTGAGGCAATATATCAATGCAAAAGAAAAAAAATTACATCAAATTTTCTCACAATCAGTCTTCAACAAATGACCCTTGATTCTCTTTAAATAGAGATCATGGACCAATCCAGTGTTAAGACACAAATCAATAGTCGTTAGTATCAAGGATAATATGAGTTGTCATATCACTTTATGTCTAGAACATATCATGACCGTCGGATTACATAACTACAAATGCATATTAATGCATACTAAATAAACACACTTTTACCTAAAGACCCATTATACCAAGTTGATCTTAACTAACTCCTAAGGGTCTAAATATCCTTACATCCCCCCTCGGAAACAACTTGGGATAGGATTGAAGGATTTACAAACGTTACACAATAGAAAAATGAAGGAGGCATTAGAGACTATCCTCCCTTTATGAAAACTTCTTGAACTCCTAACATAAATCGAAGTTTGGAAAACTTGTCTTTTGTAAAAGACTTTGTGAAAATGTATGCAACTTGATCATCTGTAGGGAAAAAGAGCACTTCAAAAACTCAAGCATGAATGAGCTTTCTGATGAAGTTCATTTGTGGCTTAATGTGTTTTTTGCGTTGATGTTGAAATAGATCTTTGGCGAGCTTGATGGCACTTTGATTGTCACACCAAGGTATGGTTGAATGTTATTGTTGGAATCCAAACTCTGGAAGGATTTGTCGAAGCCACAAGGCTTCCTGACTTGCTTAAATGTTGCTTGGTATTCTGCTTCTGTTGAAGAAAGAGAGATAGCCTATTATTTCTTACAAGCCTAAGTAATACATCTAGAACCAAGATTGAAAACATAACATGCAGTAGAATTTCGATCATTAGGGTCACCAACCTAATCAAAATCAATGAAACCAGCCAAAAAATGAGCCCCCCCTAAACTATAACACATCTCAAACTGAATTGTATCCCATATATACCTAAGTATCCTCTTTGTTTCTTTCCAATGGCTCTCATCGGTTTTTTGCATATACCATCCAATAAGACCAACATCAAAGGAAATATCAGGACAGGTATAAGTTAATAAAAAAGGATACCAACTAACTTATAGTATAAAGTGGCATCTACTTTGAGTGTAGTACAAGTGGCAGTAAGTTTGACTCCATACTGGAAGGGAGAAGGGGTTGGTTTACAATCTTCCATATGAAAGCAATGAAGAAGGTCACATGCATACTTAGATTTGCAAAGAGAAACTCATTCCTTGGCTTGCAGTACTTGGAGGCCAAGTACATAATGTAAATAGCCCAAACATGTCATTTCAAATTTATTCTTAAGGATGGATTTCACATGGGTTAAGAGTTTATAGTCACTACCATTGACAATAAGGTCGCCAACATAAAGAACAAGTATTATGAGATGGCTTCCTACTTTCTTGGTATATACATTGTGATTAGAATGACATCTAGAAAAGTTGGTGTTAAGAAAAAACTCTATCCATTTTAGCATACCAAGCTCGAGGAGCTTGTTTAACACCATAGAGAGATTTCTTAAGGTGACATACGAGGACGAAGTCATTATGAACATAGCTAAGAGGTTGTTCCATGTAGATTTCTTCTTTTAGATACCCATGGAAGAAATTGGATTTAACATCCATCTAATGGGCCTCCCATCTATGTGAGGTAGCAAGGGATAGAACAAGGTTGATGTAATTCATGTTGACTATAGGGGTAAAGGTTTCAACATAGTCAATTCCTTCAACTTGAGAGAATCCCTTGGCAACTAACCAACCCTTATGTCTTTCAACATTTCCATTCGATGAATACTTAGTTCTATACACCCATTTCCAACAGATAAATTTTCTTCCTTTCAGAAGAGGTACAAGATCCCAAGTATCATTCGCAATTAAGGAATTATATTCTTAATTAGTTGTTGTGTCCCAATCTGAATGGCCAAAAGCTTCTACAAATGTCTCTGGATCACGAGTCTCTAAAAATTGAGTCAAAAAAGAGCAGGATCATTAGAACTGTGAATGTCTACGATGTTAATCTGTAGGATCACCGACAAGATTGCCAACTACTTCTTGTGTTGAACTAATCCATCTCGGAAGTGGTGGTGATGGTTTGGGTTCATGTTCAATGGAATCAACTAGAGGAACGTGAGCACTGGAGGTGGATTTTCATCCTCACTGCCATCATCTGAAGAAGAAACTAGAATAGGATCACTAACATAAAAGTTGGGAAGAGAATATGGCACAAACGTCGAAGATGACTCACAAGTCGAAGATTGATCAGTCGAAGTGGATGGGGAGCGACTGATCGGGTTACCTGACAACAAACAACATTTACACAGAAATCTCTAATCACACATGGCATAACTCTATAGGTGGTTGGAGACACAGTCTTTGGACTTGGAATTTATCTCTCAAGATAAAGTTGTTCATTTGGCTTTCGCTTGAAAACAAGATTAATACATGGGATGTCCTTCAAAAAAAATCATGGGTTGGCCCCAACATTTGCCATCTCCGCAACCAAGAAGAAGAATCGGTACAACATATCTTCATCAACTTTTCTTTCACCCGAAAAGTCTGGGCCAACATCTCTGTTGCACTCAATTTAAATATCTCCTAGGACGGGCACACTTTAGCATATTGCTTTGAAAACTAGTCAAAATTCGCTCATCACTCACTAAACCTCCCTCCCATGGTCTGCTGGTATGTTTGGCTTGATAGAAACAATTTTATCTTTGCAAATAGTCCTCCTTCAGCCAACACAATGGCCTTCAAATCACTTAGCATGCACAACTCCTAGACATCCATTCACCCAAGAACAGTAACAAAAAAAAAAACACAAGATCATTACTCTGGAAAAGACTCCCACTGGCTGGTTAGATGGAGCTTCACAATCAAATGGTATGCAGAGTGGTGCAGGAGGAGTGATGCATATCTCTCCAAATACTCTTTGTAGATGGACCTTTAATTGTGGTCAGGGCACCAACACCAGGGCAGAATTATTGGGCGCCTGGGCCACTCTCCTTCTGGCCTCTAAACTAAATTCAGATACACTTCTGTTGTTTGGTGATTCCCGCATCATCATAGACTGGATAAAAAATAAAAGCAAGCTAAATTTCACCACCCTCTTAGGCTGGAAGGATAGGATCAGGCAACTCCAATCATCTTTCATCAAGCTCAACTTCAAACATATTTATCGTGAAAACAACAAAGAAGTCGACTCACTCTCCAAGGTTGCACTCAAGAAAAAAGTCGGAATCATCACCTTCAATCTCTGGGTGGACGGGCACGAGCCCCCCCCCCCCCCCCAAGGTTCTAAGAATTTTTTTATGATAGATAAAAAAAATTAAAATCAGAGATCTGATCATTCTTTATGACTTTCTTCCTTGAAGAGAACAAATCAAATTTTTTTAGCTCTGACATTTCCCCCAATTCATTTCTGCTCTTCGGTAAAATTTCAGTTTGGCAGACAAAACTAGATTGTTTATGACCATCATGGATTGTCATTTTATTTTTTTCTGTGTATTTGTTTACCTTGTTTTTGTAACCTTTCGAGCAGAGAAAAAAACTATACCTCTAATATAATTGTGAAATTTTTCTGTGGAAAAAAAAAAGTCGAAGATGGCACACATGTCAAATTAAGCTCACAGACCAAGAGATTTTTATCAAAATTAACATCTCTTCTAATAATTACTTCATTGGATGAGATTGAAGAAGGTCAATAACCTTTTGTATCTTCAAAATATCCAACAAAAATGCACTTCTCACTTTTACATTGTAGTGCTTTCCTTTTGTCATTACGAATGTGAGCCCATGTTTCATTACCAAATACATGGAAGTGGCTTACATCTAGCTTAATTTTATTCCATATTTCTTCCGGTGTAATATTTTTTAAAGCCTTCATGGGAGTGTGATTGACTATTTGATTGACACAATTGATGGCTTCTTCCCAATAATGAAGACTTAATCCCTTAGATTGGATCATAGAATTTGTTATTTCCTTTGAGGTCTAATTCCTTCTCTTGGCAACACCATTTTGTTGTGGTGTATATGGAATAACGTATTGCAATCGAATGCCCTATGTAGTGTAGTAAGTTACAAATTTGTTGTTCACATATTCATCTCCATTATTTGTTCTTAACCTCTGAAGTTGATGTCCATATTGTTTTTCTACAAGGGCCTTGTAGACCAAAAACATGTCAAAACCTTCACTTTTGAATCTTAAGAAATAAAATGAAGTGAATCTAGAGAAGTCATTAATGAAATTTAGGAAGTACTTGAACCCAGAGAAAGAAGGAGAAGGAAGCAAACCACACAAATCACTATGAAAAATCTACAATGGGGCTAAGGCGTGCCAAGAGGCACGTTTGTCAAAATTGTCTCAATGATGTTTGTTGGGAAAACAGATGGCACAAACACCATCTTTGGTCACGATATTTTGATTACATAGTTTCTACAATGAGCGATAGTTTAGATAATCAAACCTCTCATGCCAAAGTTTGCTCGAGTCATTTCTATGAGCAATAAAAACTGATAGAAAATATGATAACCCAAAGTTGTCAAATTTGTGCAACCTCAACAATTCCAGTTGCTAGGACATGGTTAAGATCTTTTAAATTCTTGATTACAACTTAGTGAGGTGAAAACTCTATTGTTTTAGTTTCACCTGAATGAGTGATCTAACATATTCATAGAAGGTTGCATGAAATACTTGGAACACATATTGATAGGAGTACTTTGAGTAGGTGAAAAGAGTGCACAGGACCAACACATTCTGAAGTGTTGGAGAAGTTGAAGGAACCAGAGTTGTTGAATACGCTGGAAAGTTGAGAAAGGAGTGCTTTGAGCGGAGGTTTCCAAGAGAGCACATATATCCCTTCGAGGAACAAAATGGACAGAGATTTCTAAGGTCCGAGTAGTTGAAGCTCATGTGAACCAGATTTCTTGAACACTCTAGGGGAACAAGCTCTGCAAGGTATTCATTGAGCGAATGCAAGAAGTGTGTTCATGAACACGAAGGATTTCAGGAACCAGAAGAAAGGCCTATGTAAGGAGTGCAGAAGGTACAGACAGTTTGAGTCCTAGACTGTGGGAGAAGTGCAAGCGTGCCCTCACACTTCATCGAAGTGTTGAACAAAGCTTAGGAGAGTTAGTGCAAGGTGTGCGACGGAGACGGGCTTGCTTCAAGTCCAACGACACAGGAGGAAAAGAGCACAGAGTGTGCCAGGAGGGCACCAGAAACCCTTTGCAGGAAGCAGAAGGGCCAAGACCCTTACGAGACTAAGTAAGTTCAAAATCTCAGAAGAGATAGTGTAAGAGTGCATAGAGACTCTACAAGGTGAGTAGAGGCCAAGGACCCTTACAGGTTCAAGTTTGTGTAGACAACGCAAAGAGTGTGCGCAAGTGCACTTATTCCAAATTCAAGCTTAGGAGGAAGACCCATGCAAGGTGTGCATTGGGCCAACACTTATATCAGTGTTGAAGAGGTCTGAGTATTTCAGACAGGAAAGCACAAGGAGCGTGCTAGAGGTAAAGTATCTCATCTTTACAAAATCTCAGTACGGAGAGCACAAGTTGAGACCCAACAGTCGGGCTCGTAGAAGAAATCCCAAAGGCCAAAGCCTTTGACACTTGAAAATTCTTCCAATTTGGTAGAAATTCAAAGCTCAGGAGGAGGAGCGACATCAACCATCAGATCAGCTACAGGGAAGAAGGTCTGGGTTGTCAAAATACAATCTATCATCAAGGAAGAGTGCGCAGAGGAGGAGAACATATCCCAGTCGTCGGATCTAAGCAGGAAGGACCAACAACCGTTGGATCCAGTTAAGTGCACGAAATTTAATTCATTTTTAAAGTGCATAGGAGAGCAGGATAGCTGAAGTCCCTGAGTCTTGAAGTGGATCAGGACCGTCCATCATCCAGAGTGACAGGTGGCGGAAGATCAGAGAGAGTTCGGGAGGAAGAGCTTCGGAGAAATTGTGTGGAGCAAACACTATTGTTTGTCGAAGTCACGAGGAGCAAAGTCATCCTAGTCGTTGGTGCTGGGAAGGACACATGGCAGAGATCCATAGACTTCGAAGGAAGAGTCCTTCAGAGGAAAGGCAAGGAGGAGTAACCAAAACTCTCGAAGATCGTAAGTTTTGAAGGGCGAAATCCACAGTGGTCGTGGATGAACGAAGGGATACATGGAGCGTGGAGATACATGTCAGAGAACTGACATGCCAGAAGAAAGAATGCGGAGGAGCGTTGACTATAAGTCGTTTGAGGCGTAGTGAAGGACGGATCTCAACCGTCGATCAAGAGGAGCACGTGGCACTCGATCTGTAGTTTCAAGTGGTAAGCACTCCAGAAGAAAGCAGGTGCAGAAGAAGAACTCCTGAAGAGTTGGGAGCCAAAGCAGATCTGGATCATTGATCCTATAAGGACAGGTGACACCAGACATGTACTTCAGAGGGGAAGGACTTCTGAGGATTTGTTGAGTGCGCACACAAATTCGGTCGAAGCCTAAATTGTCAATGAGATCATAGCCATAGATGTTAGAGGAGTGAGAACTATCGATTCTCATGCTCGTTGTGTTTGTGGTTCAAAATTTGGAGGTTGTGGAACTTGTTGTTATAGAAATGGTTGAAACCCAAAGTCTGGAGCGCTTTAGGAGGTTTAGCCTCGGATCACAGCCCGAGTTCGCATGAGGAGGGGGCCTAACGAGAGTAGCTAGCGCCCGCAAGCTTAAAATTGCCAAGAGTGCCAAGAAAAGGGCCCACATGTTTTCATAGAACCTGTACCTAAAGAGATAAGGGACCTGTGTAAAGTGGTTTTGGGTTCTAGCAAGGGCTTGAATAGCTGATCCAACTCAGAGATTTGAATGATCCTTGACCGAGACGTCGCAGAACCCCGAGGAGAGAAGGGGGGGTTGCATCAAGTGGCATCATAACCTGTTTCTTATTTCAGGTAGCAGGCAAGAGACAAAGGAGATAGTCTTATACCATCAAGTGGTATCATAGCCACATAATTAATTTATGTAGGCAAGAGGAGATAGTCTGATAACATCAAATGGTATCAGAAGATAAAATTCTCCTGTAGACAGCAGGTGAAGGGAGACAGAGTACGCATGCTCTGTGTGAAGGATTGTTTCACACGTGCAGCAGTCAGTAGACAGCTAGGTGGGCTGCAAGGGAAAGTTGGAGGTGCTCTCAGTTTCAGAGTAGACAATAGACAACCAGATGGGCTGAGCCAAAAGAACCAGTCACATTCTTAGGGAAGAGAAAGAAAAATGGCTACTGAAGGCCATAGGCGTGGTCAAGGCAAGGACCGCCAACAGAAAAGAAAGGCAGAAATGGATAAAGAGCTAGAAGAGATCAGAGCAGATATCGACAGACTAACCCTAAAAATGCAACAAGAGTCCCAGATACTCTGGAGGTATGAGTGGCCCATGTAGCAGAGCGGTAAATGACATGTTCATAATTTGTTGGCAAGAACGCAACAACAAGTGTTGAGGAGGTGGCTAAGGGAAGTTGAAACCCTCAGTGACATGGAGGGGGAGCAGGTTTGCATTTGCGAGCCAGAGGTTGGAGAGAACCTTGGTGATGAGGAGGAAGTCAGATCAATGGAGGATCTCATGAACTGTCAGGAGTTCAGTGGTGAACTTTCAAATTACCAGGTGGGCAATGAAGTGGGATCAGTTGATCTCATGGACTGTCAGGAGGGTAGAGGAGAAATCCCAGATTGCTAGGTGGGCAAGGGAGATGGAGAGAGACTGTCTGAAATTATCATGAGCTCAGAGGTGAGTTCAAATCAACAAGGGATGTTGATGGAGGAAGACCAGAAATGTGTTCTAATCATTGGGGAAATTCAGATATTCTTGCCAAGAAGCCCAGTTGAGGCTAGATCATGTGTTGCAGATGTAGCAGCAGAAGGACAGCCAGTGTCAACTATCATAGAGGAGGAGAAGGAGAAAACACTGATGTCTGCCCTAACAGAAAATGAGGAGCCAGTTAAGATGCTCACTCAGTGGGAAATGGAGTTGAAGTTGTTGGAGGATTGGTTGGACAATCCAGAACCAAAATATGGTTGCAAGGAGATAGCCATGCCAGATGGAGCAGAATGCCAGCAGGAGGAGAAGTTGGAAGAAGTTGAGAGTGTACCAGCAACAGAACTGGCAGAAGCTAATCTATCAGAGGAGGAAGTTGAGCAACAAGTTAGTGAGGAGACTGCAGAATTGGAGTCTACATCAGAGTGGCAAGTTAAGGCCACAGAAGAAGAAGACAACATGGGAGATCAACATGATATGCCCTTTGATCAGCATGAAGAGATGCAACAGAGCAATCTGCAAAGAAGGAGCCAGCCAACAGAGCAGCTGGAAGAGGTGATACAAGAGATCAGAGATCTTATGTTGAAATCATCACAGAAAGTTGTCAGCAGGAGGAAACTAAGCAGACTGAAGTCTGCAGTAAGAATAGGGCAGCCACAACAACAACATGACAAAGGAGCAGGAGGACATCTCTAAAGGAGAGTTTGGGATCCAGGGGGATTTCAATAATGGAGCAGAGGGAGATCATGATTTTCCCAGCAGTGGAGTATGATGCAAGAGCATCGCTCCACCTTAGCAACCCGACAACATTCCAGCACATCAAAGCGCATTTAAGGAGGGGAGAGGCGCTAACTCTCTCATTTCTCTCTCAAATTTTAAAATTTAAATGTAATTTAAAGCAATTAAATGATGTAAGGCTTGGTAGAGCTGAGTTATTGCCTTTGTACAGGCAGTAGTTGAAGTCACCTTTAATGGCTAACAATAGGCTAATCTAGATCCGATTCAGACTAGATGTTCATTCAATGTAATAAGCCTCAAGAGTTAGGTGTTGTAAATGGTGATTAGACACCATTAGTGTAGCTTGGAGGGAAAGGCTCAAGGAGCCCCTCTTTTGTAAAAACCTTGTAACCAATTATTCATATTATTCATAGAGGAGAAGGAGGAGAGAAGAGTCGAGACTCAGTTGCAGTCCGAGCTTGCACATATTGTAATTAAGATTCAAATAATAATACAAAAGAGTAGGTTTCCTTGTTTATCAATTCTTGTGTGGTGAATGTTTATGAATGTTATCTGTGTGTTATGAATATATGTTTTAGATGCGTGTGTTAGGTTTCATCTGCAAGGATAAATATAGAATTCTCTATCTGTGAGTTTGCTGGATATTTTCTGGGTTCTTTAGGTTGTGCAAGGAGTGTACAACAGGGTATTGGAAACTATGTAGCCAGCGCAAGGAGTGTGCATCTAAAATTTTATGAGTTAGAGGAGAACGTGCCAAGAGGGCACACCAGAATAGTTCACAGACTCAGAGAGGAGCATCAAGGTTACTGAACACCTTGGAGGAGAACTATGCAGAGAAGGCACATAAGTAGAATTGTTGAAGATTTTGTGGAACTCTACCAGGAGGGTATTGAGCAGGTGCAAGTGTGCACAAGAAGAACTTTGTTTTGAGTTCATAGAAAGAGAGAAGTGTCAGCAAAAGACACCCACAGAGTTATTGAACACTTTGGTAAACATGCAAGAGAGATACTTCAGAGTTGATGAACACTCTGAAGGAAAGGCTCAACAAGTAGTGCTTTGAGCAGGTGCAAAGGGTGCACAAGACCAACACATTCTGAAGTGTTGGAGAAGTTGAAGAAACCAAAGTTGTTGAATACTCTGGAAATCTCAACAAGGAGTGCTTTGAGCGGAGGTTGCCAAGAGAGAACAAATATCCCTTCGAGGAACAAAAGGGACAAAGGCCTATGAGGTCTGAGCAGTTGAATCTCATGTGAACTAGAGTTGTTGAACACTCTGGGGAAAGAAGCTCTGCAAGGTGTTCATTAGGTGAACGCAAGGAGTGCATTGGTGAACCTGAAGGATTTCAGGAAGCAGGACAAAGGCATATGCAAGGAGTGAAGAAGGTAGTGACAATCTGAGTCCTGGACTGTGGGAGAAGCGCAAGCGTGTACTCACACTTCATCTAAGTGTTGAACAAAGTTCAAGGGAGTTAGTGCAATGTGTGCATTGGAGACAGGCTTGCTTCAAGTCCAACAACTCAGGAGGAAAAGAGTGCAGAGTGTGTCAGGAGGGCACCATAAACACTTTGAAGGAAGCAGAAGGGTCGAGACCCTTACGAGACTGAGTAAGTTCAAAAGCTCAGAAGAGAAAGCACAAGTGTGCACAGAGACTCTGCAAGGCAAGCAGAGGCTAAAGACCTTTACAGGTTCAAGTTTGTGTAGACAACGCAAAGAGTGTGCGCAAGTAAACTTATTCCAAGTTCAATCTTAGGAGGAAGACCTATGCAAGGCGTGCACTGGGCCAACACTTATATCATTGTTGAAGAGGTCTGAGGATTTCAAATAGGAAAGCACAAGGAGCATGCTAGAGGTAAAGTATCTCAACTTTACAAAAGCTCCAGATGGAGAGCACAAGTTGAGACCCAACAATCGGGCTCGTAGAAAAAATCCCAAAGGCCAAAGCCTTTGACACTTGAAAATTCTTCCAATTCGAGAGAAAGCCAAAGTTCGGGAGGAGGAGCGACAGCAGTCGTCATATCAGCTGCAGGGGAGAATATCTAGGCCGTCAAAATACAGTCCAACATCAAGGAAGAGTGTGCATAGGAGGAGAATAGATCCTAACAGTAGGATCTAAGCGCGAAGGACCGACACCGTTTGATCCAGGCAAATGCACGAAATTTAATTCCTTTTTAAAGTGCATAGGGGAGCGGGATAGCCAAATTCCTGGAGTCCCGAAGTGGATCGGGACCTTCCATCATCCATAGTGACAGGTGGCGAAAGATTAGAGAGAGTTCGGGATGAAGAGCTTCGGAGAAATTGCATGGAGCAAACATTTTTTTCTACCAAAGTCACGAGGAGCGAAGTCATCCTAGTCATTGGTGCTGGGAAGGACACGTGGCAGAGATCCATAGACTGCAGAAGAAGAGTCCTTCAGAGGAAAGGTAAGGAGGAGTAACGAAAACTCCCAAAGGCCCTAAGTCTCAAAGGGAAAAATCCATAGTGGCCATGGATGAACGGAGGGACACATGGAGCGTGGAGATCCACGTCAGAGAACTAACATGTCAGGAGAAAGAACATAGAGGAGCGTTGACTATAAGTCATCTAAGGAGGAGAGAAGGATGGATCTCAACCATCGATCAAGAGGAGCACGTGGCGCTCGATCTGTAGTTTCAGGTGATAAGCACTCTGAAAGAAAGTGGGTGCAGAAAGGTGAAGAACTCCCGAAGAGCCGGGAGCTGAAGCAGATCTAGGACGTTTATCCTGTGGGGATAGGTGTCACCAGATCATGTACTTCGGAGGGGAAGGAATTCTGAGGATTTGTGGAGTGCGCACATGAATTCTGCTGAAACCTGAATTGTCGACGAGATCATAATCATCGGATGTCAAAGGAGTGAGAACCGTTGATTATCACACCCGTTGTGTTCGCGGTTCGGAATTCGGAGGTTGTGGAACTTGTTGTTGTAGAAACGGTCGAAGCCAAAATTCTAAAGTGCTTTAGGAGGTTTGGCCCCAGGTCACGGCCCAAGGTCGCATGAGGAGGGGGCCTAGCGGGAAGAGCTAATGTCTGCTAGCTTAAAATTGCCAAGAGCGCTAAGAAAAGGGCCCACGGGTTTTCATATAACCTATGCCTAAAGAGATCAGGGGTCTGTGTAAAGTGGTTTTGGGTTTAAACAAGGGCCCGAAGAGTTGATCCATCTCAGAGTTTTGAACGATCCTTGGTCGGGAGGTTGTAGAACCCTGAGGAGAGAAGGGGGGGTTGCATCAAGATGCTCCAAAATCAATAAGCCACCCATCAAAAGGAGAAGTAGATGTTGCATTGAAGGAGAAATCAGAAGAAAAAGTGCATGTCCACGAGAAGAAGAGCTAGAAGAAGAAGAATTAAGATTAATGTTGTGATTCTTCATTGTTGCATCTAAGGCCTCAATATTTTTAAAACATTTAGACTCTAGATGACCATCTCTCCCATAAAAATTGCAATGCATGTTAATCTTCTTACTTTTTTATTTTGGTCATTTTTCACTAGTGGGAGTAGAAGTCAGTTCAGTGGGTTTGGGACCCTTGTTTTGTTTCTTGTTGCTAGGATGTTTCTTATTTAGATGCTTGGATTTATCTTTCTATTGGTCTACCAAGGCTTTGTTAGATGTACCTGCAATGTTGATCACTCCAATCAGAGAATCATAAAAAGACTCAAGAGTGGGAGTTATGTAAGAAGTCCCTAGAGCTTCTTTGGTGGAGGGAAAACTAGATACAAAAATAGAATATGCACTACCAAGCTTAGCAACAATAACATATATACATCAATCATCCTTTATATCTATTTTACAATCTTTAAATAAAATTCTAAGAGTTTTGAACTTAGACAAATAATCTTCAATGCAAGAGAAATCAGTGGGATTTAAAGAATTTAATTGATTTTCAAGATGGTGAGCTCGAATCACATTGTGTTTACCAAACATGGCTTCCAGCTTATCCCAAGCTTCATCTCGGTCATCAGTGCCTTGAATGTGAAACTGTATATTAGGAGAGATTGACATTATGATTATTCCACGCGCTTCGTCATTCTTATTATCCCATTTAGCTTTCTTGTCAGCATCAATGGGGGATTTTTCTTTTTCCAGGGTAATCTGATACAGTCCTACTTCGTAGTACATCCTCCACATGGGATTTCCATGAGAAGTAGTTGGTATTAGTAAGCAAAAGATCACTTGGAGTAGTTGTATTAAAATATATGGGTAATATGGATTCAAGGGTTGAAACCAACTGCCTAGATGGAAAGCTTTTGAAAAATAGGCAATTTAAAAAAAAAAAAAAAGGCACTGAAAATGGACTTCAAATATGAAAGCTATGCCCCTTTTCAAAAGGTAACCAAAGTGCCACATGGTGAGTAGAAAATGTATGCACAATGAGGTCACTCAGTAGAAAAAATGTTTCCTTCATTCTCTAACTTTACCTATACGTTCACTTTTATAAATAAGTTACTTATGAAGTGACCCACTTTTATAAAATAAGTAAACAAAATGCACTTTACAATAAAGTTATGAGATAACTCAATATTCCATGATTTTTTTCAAAAAGTAACTTAAAAAGAGAAGGAATTGAACTCAAGATCTCTTATAAACAAGGGTTGCATGGCAGTGCAGTCCTTGTCGATTAGGAAATATATGTTACCGAGTGGGAAATATATATTGAACAATGAAACTTAATATAACTTGATGCATAGATAATGAATAATCTTTGTCAAAAGATAATTCATATAATAAAGAAAAATAACATTATTTTTTATGCAAAGAGGACAATGATAAGAATAAAGTAAAAACAATTAGCATAAAACTTTGTCAAAATAAGCAAAAAAACAAATTGTTCAATGTGGGGTAAAACTTAGTAAATAAATAAGTGAAGTGTTCAATGGGGAGGTTAGCATATGCGAGAAGCAATGTAAAATGTTTGAAGTAAAACATTTAACATAAAACTTTGTAAAATAAGCAAAAAGGTAAAGTGTTCAATGTGGATTAAAACTTAGTAAAATATGCATATGCTTTGCAAAATGTTTTTTTATGTATATACGTATATAAAAAATAAAAATTAATTATTAATTAATAAAAATTAATTATTAATTAATAAAATTTAATTATGCATCTTCAGCATAGAGATATAGTTTGCACAAACATAGCTTCTGCACTCTGCACAAGTATATCCCCGCACAACAAACAATTGGTAAATAAAATACATGTTCAACACAAACATATAGTTCGCACACATATAGTTTTTGCACCTCTGCACTGTTAGAATTGTCAATGCGGAAAACACACAATTCACAGTGATAAATAACAATCACACACATAAGAAAATAGACACAAAGATTTCACGTGGTTCACCCAAACGTTGGGCTACGTCCACCAAGCATAGGCATCGGTTCTCTTATTATTCAGATTATGGAGATTGCATCAGATTTGCAAATCTCTCATACACGCAGTCTCTCACAGTCGTCTTTGACTCTATGAGCTTACATGTATTTATATACATTTACAAGAAAATGAACATTAAATGCAATCCCTATCCATAATCTAACTTGGTCTACTTGGTTGTAACCAACGCATAATAATAGGATCCATAATCTATTTTTTGGTAATTGGTTATCACCAAATCCCAACAATCTCCACCTTGACAACAATTAACCTGATACCTTGCTTCTTCCTTTTGTTCATCACCTTTGTTGCAAACCAAGAGAATCCAAGCACCACTGCAGCCTCTCTAATAAAACTGGTTTCATGATCTCGCCTGTGTAACTTGCACGAGTTTGGATTTCCTGAGGGGTCACTCCACCTCCAACATGTCTTCCACAACTGTGTTGTGAGACATATTTAGTGATAACTCTCCTCCTGTCCAAAACACCTGTAAAATATACATTACAGTTATCAGAGACCATCTTAGTATAACCATTATAGGTGACATATGTGCTTCTCATACGTTGAAGCACCCATTTCACTGCAACAACTGAATCTGTCACGTTTCTGACAACATCATTAGCATGTGAAACATCTGGTCTTAACCATTTAATCACATTCAGTAGACCTCCTACTGAACTTACACGAGACATGACCTTTTCTTCTTTATAGATAGGCCCTATACTTGAAGAAAACTTATAATGGAAAGCAAGAGGGATAAAAATTGGTTTTACAATGTTCATCCTGAACTCCAACCACAGCTTACGATTACCATCTTTGTATACTTCTATGCCCTTAATTTGTTTTGCTGCTCCTTGATCCCTCATCTGAATTGTCATGTCCATCTGAGTCACTTTCTTATTGATTTTATCCATGCTTCGGCTTGCATCGAGCATATCATCAGCAAAGAACAACAAGACTGTGAATGTACTATAAACCGCATAGTCATTCCTACCCTTTGAAAAATTCTAACTCACTATGAAGGATTCAAACATCTTGTATATTTGCCTGGGTACTAATAGGCCATACAATGAATTACCTAGCATGCAAACAAATTTACCGTTTTGATCTTGAATCAACCCTTTTGGTTGCTCCATATATACAATATCTCTGTCAATGATGACCTTGTGAGAAGTAGGATCCCACACACAACAACCCTTTACACCACCATCATAACTTGCAGAGATATAAAACAAGCAGGAATTCAAAAACAAAGATTTTAAGTCTGGAACTGATTTACGTCTTATCAGTACCTGCAATTCTTTCTTGCTCTTATGACCTTGATGCTTCTGCCATAAACAAGAAGATACATATGTCACTTCAGATGCCACTTTAGTACTGCTTTACAGCTTATAAAGGTTATCAACCTTTGTTGCCTTCATCACTACTAAATTCCATTTCGACACTGTGAGAGATCCACCTTGACCTGTATACTTATATCCACAAGAATCCAACACTCCTAATGAAATCAAATTTGATTTAAGATTGGGTACATATCTAACATCCATTATTTCTCTAACAATACCATCGAACATCCTGATTCTAATACTGCCAACCCCAATAGTTTTACATGGAATACCATTTCTCATAAACACTACACCCTCATCAACAGATTGGTAAGAAAATAACCAATTTCCATGTGAGCACATGTTGTGGGAGGCACCTGAATCTAACTTCCATTCTTGCTAATATTGTAAATTACTAGAAATGGATAAAACGTGATCAATTCTACCTGACTTTGTTACAGTCAAATTTTCTTCCTTCATAGAGTTTTCCTTAGATTCCTTTCTCTTCCAGCAATCTTTCTTGAGATGTCATGTTTTGCCACAATGCCAGCATTTTGCTTTACCCTTTCTTTGTCTTGACTTAGATCGAAAATAACTTCTGTCATTCTTCTCTGTGGTTCAACCTCTGATCAACATTGCCTCTGAAGTTGAGGTTTCTTTACTAGATTTTCTCCTCATCTCCTCAGCCAACAAAGCTCCCACAACAGAGTCATAATCTAAAACATTTGTTGAGCTAAAGCTAATGGAGGTGACTAGATTATCCCAAGACTCAGGCAACAAACACAACAGTGTAATAGCCTTATCCTCATCTTTGAATTTAACTTCCATACTAGTCAATTGAACTATAAGGGTATTGAAAGTATTTAAATGGTCAGCAACTTTTGTACCTTCTTTCATCTGCAAACTGTAAAGTTGTCTCTTCAAGTAGATTCTGCTTGTCAAGGACTTCATCATGTATAGACTTTCTCACTTGCTCCACAAACCGGTTGTTGTCTTCTCCGAGACAATATTGAACAGAACATCGTTAGCCAAACATAGGTGTATGGAACTCAATGCTCTCGCATCCATCTCATCCCAGTCATCGTCTGTTATGGATGCGGGCTACTTTGCTTTTCCCAAAAGCGTCTTCACCACGCCTTCTTGCACGAGCAAATCATGCATCTTAAGCTTCCAGAGCTCAAAGTTGTTTTTACCACTGAACTTTTCAACTTCAAACTTCGAATTATGCATCTTAGCCATTTGCACAAAAAATCTCCCAATATCCACTGCTTATTAAAATCCAAAGCCCTTTAAAAAATAATGTGGAGGAATAATGGTAAAAAACCTCAAAAAAAAGGTTTAAAGGAAAAAGTTTAATAAAAAAGGTTTTAATATGAGTTTAATATTGAATGTAATATTATAATATATAACCTCGCCTTTTATTTTTTAAATAAAAATAAAAAACACCTTTTATATGCATTCACCTCCACACATACACTCCTTCACCCCTTATACTATTCCTCTTAAAAATGAAAATTCAACTGAGACGTCATCACTTCATACCTTTATTTTAAATGCATTGCCATTTAATTCATAACTTCATGTGTATGTTTCGTAACTTCATGGGTATGTTTCAAAGCGCGACGTACAATATACCTAGAGTGCGGCGAGCTAAACAATCTCCTCGCTGTACACACTCCTGGACTATGGAAATTGTGAAACAATTACTCACGCACCGTCGCACCTCCCATTATTGTAGGCCTGCGGAAATGTGGAAGATTCACTCGCAGGGTAAGCGTGCATTACTCGTCGTCGCGACCTTCAAGAGGAGAGACCTACGGAAATGTATGAATTTACGCACCCTCCAACCAGCTCTAACCACCTTTGATACCACTTGTTAGAATTGTCAATGCGGAAAACTCACAATTCACAATGATAAATAACAATCACACACATAAGAAAATAGACACAGGGATTTCACGTGGTTCACCCAAACGTTGGGCTACGTCCACCAAGCATAGGCATCGGTTCTCTTATTATTCGGATTATGGAGATTACATTAGATTTGCAAGTCTCTCATACACTCAGTCTCTCACAGTCGTCTTTGCCTCTACGAGCTTACATGTATTTATATACATTTACAAGAAATTGAACATTAAATGCAATCTCTATCCATAATCTAACTTTGTCTACTTGGTTGTAACCAACGCATAATAATAGGATCCATAATCTGTTTTTTGGTAATTGGTTGTCACCAAATCCCAACATGCACAACTATATCCTCACACAACAAACACTTAGACCAATAGTTATCAATGTTATCAATACTAAAATAGTGTTATGCATATGCATACGCTTAACAAAATGATTTTTACCTATATATGTATATTAAAAATGAAAGTTACTTATTAATTTAATAAAAGTTAATTATACATCTTCACAGACATATTGTCTGCACAAATATAGCTTTCTCACATCCGCATAGGTATATCCCTACATGTGTTACTACTTATGTGCGGAGGCTTTTGCTTTAACTATTTTTCTACATGCCCGCACGGGTATGTTCTCGCCTAGGAATGTCTGCTAATTGGTATTAACGATTTTTTTTAATATAGTCTAAATAATTAATCAATTAATAATTAATAATTTATTTATTTATTTAATAAAGACTTACCGTACATCAAAACTTTGAGACTCGTACATGCACCCATTGCAGCAAATGTTCAATGTGGCAATGTACAATGTGTTGTTGCTTATGTGTGGAGACTTTTGCTTTGACAATTTGTTTGCATATCCCCGCAAAGGTACTCTGTTAGTTGGTGTAAAACCAATTTTTATTTATTTTTTTAATATAGTCTCATACAAATAATTAAAAGATTAATAATTACTTATTAATGTGCAATGCGCAATCTGCAATGTGCAATTTATTATATAATTATTCATTATTTATTAATTATTTAATATTGAAAAATTAATTATTTAATATTGTTGTTTATGTGAGTAGACTTTTGCTTTGACCATTTGTCTGCATCTCCGCACATGTATTAGTTGGTGTAAAAATGATTTTTTTTTTTTTAATATAGTCCTATACAAATAATTAAAAGATTAATAATTATTTATTAATGTGCAATGCACAATATGCAATTTGCAATTTATTAAACAATTAATTAGTTATTAATTATTTAATATTAAATAATTCCTTATTTGATATTGCAATGTGCAATGCGTTGTTGCTTATGTGAGGAGACTTTTGCTTTGACGATTTGTCTGCACCTTCGCACAGGTATACCCCTGCATAGGTATGGTATTATTTTTTAATGTGCAATATATAATATGTAATTTATTAAATAATTAATTTATTATTAGTATTTATTAATGTGCAATGCACAATATGCAATATGCAATTTATCAAATAACTAATTATTTATTATTATTTATTTAATATTGAAATGTGCAATTTGTTGTTGCTTATGTGCGGAGACTTTTGCTTTGACGATTTGTATGCACCTCCGCATAGGTATATCCCCGCGCAACTATGATTATGTACCTGTACATCGTAACTTTGAAACTCGTACATGCACCCGTTCTGCACCCGTACATGCACCATCCGCTACAACTGCATAATTAAGTTGCTTATTAAATTCTTGTACATGCACTCGTTCCAACCATCCGCTACAATTGCATAATTAAATTGCTTATTAAATTTCCGTTGTCGACCCAACAATAAGATGTTGTTTTGGACGACCAATCAGAAGCCAAGAAAAAAAAATGAATCGCTTGCAACAAAGTTGAATTATGGAAAAAAAAAAAACATGAAATTTTTGGTCAATGCAAAAACCGATTGTTATAGTCCCAGGAATGATCGGGACTAATAAAGTAACTTTCAACCATATGAGCTAATAATTAATATATAACAAATTGGATGAAGAAGGAGGAGTTTTTTTCCTTGAAGTGTGTGCTTACCCCCAAACCTTTGTTTCTTCACACAAGAAGCTTCAATGCGACCACACACTAACAAGCAAAATTTTCAAAAAAAACAACTCGAATTTGTTGAGCGCACATAAAGTGTAGAACAAACAACATACACAAAAAGGAAAACACTTTCCACTCTATTTATGATTTGCCGAGATCACATGGAGTGCATGGAAAAGAGCTTACGCAAATAAAAAAGGTAGCAAACCAAGAATAAAATAGTAAAATTGATATATTTACTCTTTTTTTAAAAGGGTGTAATCAGGCGTTATACCTCTTAATCTGACAAAAAATGGTCATATATTGGGAAAATGAAAACCTTTTCGAGTGAAACGAAAAGTGTTTCCAACAGAAAGAAACACTTTAGACACAATGGAATAGTCCTCTCAACACATAAATGCACATAAATAGTAAAACCCAAAAATGTGGCAACGCAAATTCAAGAACTCAATCAAAACATGAGTGGGTCTTCAAATGGACTCTATATCATGTTCGACAAAACAAGGTATTTCCACACAGGATGAACACCTTAAGAAACCACTCACACAACTAGATCAAAGATTAATACACCATTGTTTTTACATGGTTAAAACCCTCTAAGAGGGAAGCAGTCCACAACCCCAACCAACGTGGCCACTTGAGGCAACATATCAATGCAAAAGAAAAAATTGTACATAAGAGTTTCTCACAATCGATCTTCAACAAATGACCCTCCATTCTCTTTAGAAAGAGATTATTGACCAATCGAGTGCTAATCCATGGACATATAAGCGTTAGTATTGAGGAGAATATGAGTCGTTGGATCACTTTGTGTCTACAACATATCATGATGATCATATTACATAACTACAAATGCATACTAAAGAAACACACTTTTACCTAAAGACACATTAGGCCAAGTTGATCTTAACTAACTCCTAAGTGTCTAAATATCCTAACAAGGGTTCCTTCTAATGCTTCAAGGGTTGTTTAGTCTGCAAGGGTGATTCTCATTGCCCATTACCATTCTAGGAGTGGATGTTATGTGTTATGTGATCTTAGCGATGTCAAACAAGGGGTGAAGCATTGTGCATGGGATGTTGTATAGGCCCAATGTAGTGTTATGAACTCCAAAATCCATTGGAACAAATAAAAGGCAGAATTAAAGAATTGTGTTTCAAAGAATAATAATGTGTCGAGCTCTTATGCGATGGATACCACTAGGCATTGCTAGAAATTAGAGAATGACACAAGGAAGTGGAAGCATTCGTGGGTATTCAATACTAGAAACACCTTGAAGTCACTATACAATTGAGCTCTTTGCAACAACTGGTTGAGTGAATTGTGGCTCATCTTGGTGCTCTGCTATCAATATTTTCCTCTTCTACTACCATAGACTCAAGTCCATCAATGGATCCCTACCTTTATGGCCTCTCTTTAGCCTAAAATAAGCATATGGATCCACTGCACTCTCACAACCTAGAAATGGATGAAGACACAAGTTAGGTTCACCCTATTATCGTTCTTAAGGAAGATAGATGCTTAGATGCCAGTGGAAATGAGTCAAGGGAGACCAATCATGAAGACACCTGCAATGAGCATGGAAACTAGTATTTTTTACTCTTGTTTACTTATGTTTTAGTGTGTAGTTTATTTGTTTAAGTGGTTTGTAAGGAAATGTACCTGCCAAGTCCCTACAAGATCGAACATAAAAGACCAACCCAACATGTTGAGAAACCAATAGTTTCATATGATGGATATTTGGCTACAACCTTACATTTTATTTATGTATTCCAAAACTATTCAATTCGACCATAACAATTTATAATATATAATAGAATCATCCTTGTGAAAAAAAAATGTATACGAAGACACCATTCCACTAGTGACCTTCTTGAGTTCCCATACAATGTTTTCATCTTCCTCATATCAACATTATTATGGAAGAACCTTGTGTTTTCATACCCCCACCGTGCCTAATCCATATTGCTTTGGTCTTGTACTTGCACTTCTCCTCTTCCGATTTCAAAAAACCATGTTGTCGTCAATGTAGATCTTCTTGAACTTTTGTTCCACTTTTTCTAGGGCCTCCTTAAATTCATTCATCTTTTTATTTTTTCCAATCATGATTCACTCATTTGATGTTCACTAAAATGTATCGAAATTGCTTCATAGTTGATTCTACATCATCATCAAACGGCTTACATTCATGAGTTACCAATTTCATGTATTCATTATTGGTGAGCCAAATGAAAATGAATTTACAAGGGGCAGGGGTTTTCTTCTCTCCTCTATCCATCTGAAGTAATGTAGGCATGTGGTACAAGGAACCTCCTATACTTTTCAATGATCTAAATCTTCCTTCTTATTCTAAAAGTTTTTCCTAATATTAAAAACCCCTCTAGCCTTTTTTCCAAGCCTTCCACTCCTTTCTTGTTATTCCTCTAGGTGAGAACAACCTCGATAATTAATATATATATGTGAGCCCCTTCTCCTCTAGTTTATGAGGGATAAAAAGTGTTCCAATGGGTGATCTCTACCCTCTTCCCTTAGATTTATTCTCTCTTCATGTTACAAAATTCATATCTCCCCCACATGTCAGGTCATTCTTATGAAAGATATATTCACTTGGAAAGTTTTCCCAATACTTGTTTCTTTAGAAGTAAAGGCCATATATATTTAAAGTTTTAAAAATTATTTGCGATTCTCTAGAGAAGAATGGTGTGGAGATTGAAGATTTCAAGAGGAAGATTCCCTAACCTCCTTAGTGTTTTTCCATCTCGTCACAAGCCCCCTTGGTCTCCTTACAAAATACAAAATTTCAAAATTCCATCCAACAAACATTTGGTTCAAAATTCCCTTGGTTTCATATGCTCCTATCATAGTTTCTAAAAAGGTGAAAATATGTGGCTTATATTTTTCTATTTCCTACCTTATGGATGTATTTTTGTGGGAATATCCAATCCCGTGTAAATTCAGGGAGAGCACTATCATTGCATACCTCTTAGAGAGGCCTTTACTACTCCAAGGGCCCCAATTATTGTATTTTTCTTTTGTTCATGTACCTCCTTATCTATGATTTGTTATGTTATGTTCGAGTGTGACCTCCTATCTTGTCTAGAATGGGAGGTGGATTGTGTTGGTCCAACATCCAAACCACTTTCAATCATAGCTTGTCCCATGTATGAACTTTGGGTTGTATGCCTAAGATTGTATTTTTTCTTCATGTTTGGGACATATTCCTCATCCAATGAAGGAGGAGGTGTGAGTTTCCACCTTAGAGATAAGGATTCTTCCTTTTTTAGATTCTTGGAATTTTAGTCTTTAGATAATAAAAGGTTCATCTTCCACTCATTAGTATTTTTGGATCTCATGTCTTTGGTTCTTGTGTTTATGAGACATGCTCTTATTCTAATTGATTCTCCCCCTTTTTATATGGGTGTTCCATTTCCCTTTGTTTCTTTGGAGCAAGTCCCTTTTTCTTAATTTTCTTCTGCATAAGAATTTTGTCAACAAAAGTTTCATCTTCCAATTTCTTAGGATATACTTGCTTCTACCCCTTATGGCCAAAAATATTCTTCATTTCTTGTTCTAAATTAAAACCTTTGATATTTTTGAAAAAAAAGTTCTTCTCATTCGATATTTTTAACATTTCTATGATTTGTTCTACTAAAGAATGAGAAGTATTATCATTAATTCCTTCTATGAAGTCTAGCTTTGCCTATCCTTTTGTCAAGGTTGGACTACTCATACTTTAATGTTCCTTTTCTTTAAAACATTGGGATCCTCCCTAACCTCCGCTAAGGTATGGCCCTCTTTATCCAAATAGAGAGGGTTTTGTTATAGATTATTTTGTCATGAAACTTCACAATAAGGGTTGTCTCCAATTAAAGCCATATTCAGTTTATCATTACATCCTCTCCAAGGACCAACTTCATCATCTCCTTTAATAGTTTTACACAACTTATTTTCTTTCATTTTGGTCTTATACTCCCTTCAACTAGCCTTTCCTTTGAGAATACTTGTCTCTTAATTCTCCACCTGCAAGTTCTTCTACTAGCATTTTTTAAAAACTATGTTCAAGAGGGTTATAGGAGATAGGGTTCTAGGGGAAAAATGACCAAAAAAGCCATTTTCACATCTTCTTTGGTCACCAATGGCTAGAATACAACCTAGGTTGCCTTCTAGTCTACTTTCCCAAACCTCTGTCCTTGAAGTTGCTTACCTTCAACTTTTACTCTGCCTCTGGTGACTTTCAAATATGGATGTAAAAGGAATGGTATGTAATCCTTATAACATGATAGATGGTAAATGACCATGTTTGATCCTCCACTCTTTCTAATGATTTCCTAGGATGTCCATATCATGTTATCATTTCGATTATCACAAGATGACTGGGGCAAGAACATTTAAATAAGTCAAGCCTTACTATACTATTTATAAACTACTCAACAGGTAAATTGAAGTTTCAATTTTCATCTGACGATGTGATGCTAAAGTCACATCATGGCGCACAAGGAAAATCATAGAATTTGGAAACCATGTTATGTAAATCAAGTGGCGGATGCAATGGTTAAATTTGATAGGTATTTACCCATTTTTTCTATTGTTAATCGTCAAATACTGGTAATTTTTGAATTTACACGTCACGATCACTTAATTTTTGAAATCGTCAATTTGACGGGCAAATAAAAAATTCGCCAGTTATATATATATATAACACAAGTTATAAATTCTATAGCAAAGATCATGCATAGTACATGTTACAAATTCTATAGCAGATGGAGGTTGCAACATGCAAGTTGCATGCATAGCACATTGCATAAGTTACAAATATTATAGCACAACAACTTACAAGTCATAGGGATTCTTTGGAAATTGGACCATATCACATCCTCCAGGTTGAAAAGTGAAGGTTGAGAGGGAAGAAAAGATCAAGGATTTGGAAACACTTCCCAAAACCTGGATGCAACTATCCAGGGAGGTAAGGCTCATTAATATTAAATTGCAATTGGAGTGATGGAAATTGTCTTCATTTGGTTGAAGCTAGAAAACACCTTCTTGTACACTTATTTTCTCATTATGTTTGGTTTTTTAGAATCCACATTTAAATGCCTTCCCACATGTGTTTTTAATGTCTTCCTTAATCTTAATAATAATAATAAACATGGGTGCGACCAACCTCTCACAAGCTCTATTTTATTTCATTTTAGAAAACATTAGTAGTTGTTATTTAAAAAAGCAAATCCAAAATAATTCATTAATATTTATTATTTCATTATATTAATAATGATAATTATTTCAAATTTTGCAATCCACAACTTTTATTAATACTTTTTTTTACAAAAATTGGAGAAAATTGTATTTATAAAAAAAAGGCACTAACGAGGTCGCTGAGTACAATGGCAGGTGTTAGTAAAGAAGAGAGTCCAACATAATATATATATCATTTACATAAGTAACATTGTTAATCATATTAATCTTTCATGCGATACTAATTTCAAAACTTAGTCATTCAAAAATGGTGTTCCTACACCTCACAAAGGTTTACAAAATTCAAAATGTTGCATTATTGTTCATTTTTTATGGGATCTTCTTCTGCAGGAGGCTACAAAGCCACATTCAAGTTTGGCAGAAGTGTTTTCTCATTGGTTCCTGGTTTGCTACCAATCGCTTCATTTTGACTCTGGATTGAAGTCTCTGAAGGACCTTCCCTCGTGTCCAACCTTGAGAGATCTTGTCTATGAAAGAAATTCACTTCATCTTGGAGTATCCCAATCTATGTTGCACCAATATTTCCAGAGTGAAGGAAAGGGTCGAGCTATCTGATTCAACTCTAAGAAAGAGTCGGTGGATTGTGGTGAAGTTATTGTCCACCAACTCGTCCTCAATATGCGCCCGAGATTGTTGTTGGGCATTCCCGTGAGCCATGGTGAATGACAAAGTATTGGAACCAAAGCATGAAGGGGTATATCCAAAGAAATGACCCAATTGAAATTTTGAGTGTCGAGGGAAGGCCAAAGGCTAGACGCTCCACCTCCAAGCCAAAACTCCTTCATCGTGAAATTACACAGCTTACCAGTGGACCCGCGCCATTATGAGCTTGTCTTATGCTCGAATGGAAGTTCTAGAGGCGAAATTGTTTCTCCCCCTGAATCCCTAAGTCCCAAAACTGCAATTTCCTTGAGAGATATAAGGTCTTGGAGTCGTGAATTTCACCCAGAGGAATGAGGTAGCATTGGAAAACTTCCTCTTTTAATAGAACCTCGAATATTAGGGGTGCATGAATGCAGACATCTACAATTCCTCCACGGATCAGAGGTCCTTCATAGGTTGTGGTGGCGTGTGATTTCTAAGACTCCACACTTACACTCATGATTACAACCTTTTTGTCCATCCTTAAATCCATTGACATTTGAGCTGGCATGTTGCTGCAAAGTAAAAGTTGTCGAGGAGTCCCACGAGGGAATTTCATGGAGTGACCGCTCTTCTCCATGGAAGGGACTGAAATCAAGCTCGTCCTGCAAAACCCCATGATCCAAGAGGTAGTGGGGGTACTTACCAGCACATTTAAATCCATTCTCGTAATGCATGAACACTCCAGTTGTCTTCCGACCATTAACCTGGAGCCAGGTGGCTCAAATATGACATGGGACCGTTTCATTAGGCTGGGGCTACAAAAAGGACCCACCCCTGAACTTTAAAAAATCCAGGGGCCATTTCGATTGCCCAATCAGCCATTTTGTCGGCTTCCCCATTGTTTACGTGCAAAATGTGGAAGAATTTTGCTTGAATGGAGGACTGGAGATATTTTGATCAGTTTATAATTCTCTGAAGCTTAGTGTCCTTTAGAGTGGTTACCATGACAAAGTGTCGGATGATATTTTTTGAGTCACCAACGATTGTGATATGATTCAGTTGTTGCACATGTGCTAGTAAGATCCTTTGATAAATCACATATGCTTCAACCATATTGTTGGATAATATCCCCAGGTTCCAAGAGAAGTCAAGCAAACGATTTCCTCTAGGGCTATATAACACCCCTCCCACACCTACCTCCCCTAGGTTTCCTTTTGATTCCCCATCAAAGCATAGGATGTGTCCCATCTGGGAAGATAACCATAGGTTGTATTCTTGATGAGAAAATTAAAGATGTCAGCATGCTTTTTGAAGAGTTTTAGGAGAGTGGGTTGTTGTGATGTTCATTTTTTCCATCCATTTCTCTTCTGCGTTTTCCAATTGTTCCACTATCGTCACTTTAATTCTTCGAGAGAAAGAAACTCTCCTAATTGGCCTAGTGTGTGGTATGCGACTGAACAAGGGGTGGTCATTTTCTCTTTAAAGATAATTTTGTTCCTTGCCAACCAAATTTGCCAACATAAAAAATTTATGGACGCCTTCCAAACATGATGAAAGGTCGTTTTTTTGGAGAAGGAAACCTTGTAGAGTTTACTCCATTTTTCAATCAAAACTCGACAAGATGAGGGCTAGGAGATTTGTTGAGTTAATTCAGAATAGACTATTTGCAATACTTGCTTGGAGAAGTTGCAATTCAAGATGAGATGTTCTGTAGATTCATAGTTTTGTTTGCAAACGGAACATTTGAAAGGCTCCAAGATCCCTCTTTTGAGCAGATTTTCCCCTGTCAACAGTTTGTTATGGGATAACTGCCATAAGTGTTTATCTTTGGGATCCCGTCAACACTCCAAATCTCCTTCCAAATATTGGATTTTTCTGTTAATTGAGATTGAGTGAGAAGTGGTTTGTAACCTTCCTTCACCGAATAGCCCGAGGTACCCCAACCTCTGATGTCCTTCTGTTGGAGATGTAATGGTGGTGAGCAACTGATTATCAAAAGAAAAAGACGAGAGGTTGAGAAATGATTTGGGGGGATATCTCCCAAATTCGACCCCTTCCAAGAGCCATTGTTGTTCCAGTTAGAGATGTTGAAGATGGAGGATTTTCCCTGAGAGGTTAGAAAATATTGAAAAGAGTCCAAGGAGGGAAGTTCAGACAGGATTCTCGAGGCTGAATAGGAGTCATCCCAGAGCTTGATTTCTTTTATGTTTCCCGAGCACCAAAAGAGATGGTCCTGCAGAAGCGGGAGAGAGGCACTTATGAGTTTCCAAATGGGAGAGAATGTGTGTTGTATGGGAGCTACATCCAGGCATACTCTTCGATTTCTTGTTAGGTATTTGTAGCATATTACCTTCTTCCACCAATCATTGTCATCTGATACCAATCACCAGAGGAGTTTTTTTCCTAGTGCGATATTTATCTTTTCTCGATCCCGGATTCCTAGCCCACCGTGCTCTTTAGGGGCGCAGACTGTGGACGAGTTGACCATATCGAATTTTTTCTCGTTCTCTTTTCCCCCTTGCCAAAGGAATTTAAGAATTAATTGAGCCATTGCCTTTTCTATCCCCGTCAAAGCTAGGAGTGCTAAAAACTGAAAAATTGGGGAGGAGGATAAGACTAATTTTACTAACACCACTTGACCTGTCAAGTTTAGCCATATATCTCCGCAAACTTCAAATTGATCCTTAATATTTTTAAGGATGGCTTGCGACGCCTCCCATGGGAGGTATTTTAAGCTAATAGGGGTGCCTAAATATTTAAAAAATTCCCAATCTACTGAGAAATGGAATTGTAAAATATTTGCAATTTTTACTAGAATACTTGCTTTGATGTTCCAAGCATAAATTTGGCTCTTGTGATTGTTTATGGTTCATCCTGAGGCTTCTTTGTACTAATTTAACACCAATTTAAATCAAATGGACATTATTTGAGAAGCTCCACCAAGCAACAAAGTGTCGTTGGTGAATTGGGAGTGATTTATTCTTCTGACCTGCCTTCCTATCTTCAGGCCTAGGATGGAGCATGTTATTATTTCATGTTTTAATCGTCTTTTTAGAGATTCTGCCATTAGGACATACAACATTGGGGAGAGTGGGCATCCCTATATTAATCCTCTTGTGACTTGAAAGAAGGGGGCGGTCCTGCCATTTATTAAAGGATCTATCGAGGGGGTGGCGATACATGCCCCAATCCAGGAGATACATGAGTGATTAAAACCATTTTTTTTTAAACTTCAATTAGGAAACTATGCTTTACTTGATCAAAAGAATTTTCCATATCCATTTTTATGACCATACCTCTTTCTCCATTGTTGAAACTGGAATGGATCACTTCCTGGGCAAGGGTGATGTTGTCCCAAATTTGTATTTTTGCGACAAAGCCTCCTTGATTTGGGAGAATGAGTATGGGTAACATCAGCTTCAGCCTGTTTGCTATGACTTTTGACAAGATTTTATAGGATACATTGCAAAGAGGAATGGCACGATATCTGTCAAAGGAAGAGGTGTTTTTGTCCTTTGGAATCAGAGCTAGGAAAGATGAGTTAGTGGCACCTCCCATGCTGCAAGATTTTTTCACATATCTTATCATGTGAATGAGATATGTTTTGATAATTGTCCAACAATTCCTATAAAAATGTAAAGTGAAGCCATCTCAACCAGGAGATTTATCTGGGTCAAATTGATTTATTACATCCTTGACTTCTTCCACTATAACCTCCTTATTTAGCTCTATATTATCCTCCTCGGTGATCAGGGCGGGGTTGTGCTAGACAAACTGTTTACTCGATTCTTGGATGTCTTCTCCTTCATTGGAATAAAGTTTTCCAAATGGGAGGATGATACCTTTTTAATTTCCTCGAATGAATTAATAAGGGCTCTTGATTGTGTCTTTATTTCCTCCATGCTATTCCTGTGATGTCTAGCCTTTGCATGCTTACAAAGAAGGAAGTGTTTTGGTCCCCTACTTGAAGCCATAGAGCCCATGATTTCAGCCTCCAGACCATGTATTCATTATCAAGAGCCTTCATATACTTTTGAAAGAATTCTTTCTCCTGTGAAATATGACTATTATTGATTTTTTTAAATTCCATATTTTCTTGTAACTCCTCCAACTACTTTTTGCATTTTTCTACTTCTTCCTTGGGGTTGTGGGGAGAGTTTTTTTATCCAATCCTTTATAGCTTGTTTGGTTCTTTTGAGCTTTTGTTCCCAGATAAAAATCGGGGACCCATCCACCCATTTAGTCCACACAGAGGAAAGCAGGGGGAGGAAGTGTTCCTAGATTTTCCGCTTTATCAAAGGAGAGAGAAATTGGGCGATGGTCTGAAAGGCCGCTGGGAATTATCTGAGTGGAAATCTTGACTAGAAGAGATAACAAAGAAATATGGATAAGGAAACGATCCAGTATAGATGCAATGTGGCCTACTCCAGTGTGTTTAATGCTCCATGTGTATTTAGCTTTGCTTGGATGGACGTCAAAGAGATCCAGCTTATAAACCATATCTTCCATGCATTCCCTAATATGATCTCTTACTATTGATGCTCCTTTTTTTTCATTTTGGTGAAGAGTTGTATTGAAGTCACCTGCTATGAAACAGTTTTGTTGAAACCCATCTTCTTTGATCCCCAACAAAGACTCCCAACATTCTACTTTCTCCCAATAGTTGTTGGGCATATAAACATTAATTATGGGATAGATAATACCTGAGGGAAATGTTTTATATGGACCAATACCTAGTGGGTTGATTCAAATCTGTTTTCTTAGCTAAAGGTCATGGTATTCCATATGGTGCAAAATCATCCTAACGCTCCTCTTGCATTTAGAGCTACTCCTTCACTTGCCTTCCTGATTTGTTGCATTTCTCAGAGGGCCTCTGTCCCTTGCATTTCAGTCTCCTAGATTAGAAGTATTTGGGCCTTTTTTTATTTAATTAATTTTCGCATAACTTCATCTTTTTCTCTTTGCCCCATTCCCCTACAATTCCAGGAGACTAGCTTCATTAATTACTTCCAGTTTTGGTTTCCCCCCCTTTCATGGGTTGAGTATGTCCCTTAGACGTGGGCGCCTTTCCTATTTTCCCATCTTCTTCAAGCATGGTCTGGATTCCAAGTTCTTTGTCTTGATTTGCTACTTTTCCCCTTTTGTTTTGATTTGTTTTCCTTCCCACTTTCGATGCTTTGGTTCTCTTAGGGATCTCCAAATCTGGGTCATCCCTTGATTCCTCTGGCTTTCTTCTTCTGGGATTGCCAGATTGTATGTGGAAGTTGGGCTCCTAGATTATTTGTAGTTTTCTTCCCTTTGGATTGCTTCCATTGTTCTTGCTCTTTGTCTTCTGGTTGATCTATCTTTGTTTTGGGACAATTTTTTTCAAAGTCGCCATATTCATGGCATGCTTTGCACTTGAATGGGAGTGGTTCATAGTCTATTGTTTGAATATAAGACTAGTTATCTAGGGTGAGTTGAATGGCCTATGGCAATCCCTTTTCTAGATCTACTTCTACACATAGTCAAGCACAAGATTGGATACCATATTATTGTTCGACACGATCAATGAATCTATTGTAATGTCCCCACTTTGGGACATCATTGTATTACAGAGTGTTATGATGACCAGAGTAGCTAAATGGAGGTCATAGCAAGTACAGGGGCTATTGAGGGGTATTTTGGGGTCCGTCTTGCATCGCTCATCTTATTTCATCACTATGATCCATTCCACACAGCTTGGCTTTGGTTCCGTTGCATTCCGACGATTTCCATGATTTTGAGTTATTTGGGGCTATAGGTTAATTAAATTCACTAAGGAGGTCATATTGGGCATAATACTTGGAGGAACCTATTAGTGTAATAGCTCATTGGAATCAGGAGGAACAACACTACAGGATAGGATGATGAGAAGTGACTTTTAGTGGTCAGGGAAGCCACAAGGAGAGATAAGGTATTTTTCAAAGGTAAAATGGTTAATTAATTAATTAAAGTGATTTGATTAATTAATTAATAATTAAATAAAGTAAAAGTCACTTTGGAGAGACAAGGTGAGCAGGGAGGATAAAAGAGAGATAGGGGCCTCTATTCTCTCATTCATG